>CANXYI012292527.1:0-14158 GCA_948208565.1 Hura crepitans | reverse complement strand
CATTTATGTTTGTGCAGGTTCTTAATCAGGACGAGACGCCTTTATTGTACAGTCTGGTTTTTGGGGAAGGCGTAGTAAATGATGCTACATCTGTGGTGCTTTTCAATGCAATCCAGAGCTTCGATCTCTCGCACATAAGCTCAAGTGTCGCTACACAGTTTATAGGGAACTTGTTGTATCTGTTTATCTCAAGCACTATTTTGGGAGCTTTTGTGAGCCTATCTCTTTCTCTTTGCAGTTAGCATGTGCTTTCTTGCTAATTGTCATGCAGTATCTCATTAGATCTTATTGTATTTCTCTTGCAGGCTGGACTACTTAGTGCATTCATCATTAAGAAGCTCTACTTTGGCAGGTTAGTAAACCCGGAGTTTTTACATGGTGTTGCTGTTAGTATTTTCCTTTTTCACAACCTCAAGTTGCTAGTCTGTTCAATTTGATGGCAGTTCAGATGAAACTAATATTGCATCCTCTATAATTTCTGTTCTAATGCAAAATCCAGGCACTCAACTGACCGCGAGGTTGCTCTCATGATACTCATGGCTTACCTGTCCTATATGCTTGCTGAAGTAAGTTTTCGCGCATAACAACAGGAAGTCTCTCCTACGACCCTTGTTTGCCTTTGTGGTTGAAAGGAATTCTAACCTTGATGTTAATTATTTGGTTTCTGTTTCAGCTATTCTATCTAAGTGCTATTCTCACTGTATTCTTCTGTGGAATTGTCATGTCTCACTATACATGGCATAATGTGACTAAAAGTTCCAGAGTGACAACTAAGTATGTTAAGCATATCAATACAGTCACAATTATCACTCTGTTTCCTTTCTCACATACTAAAATTTAGCTTCCGACTGACCATTCAGGCATGCTTTTGCCACATTGTCATTCATTGCTGAGATCTTCATCTTCCTTTATGTTGGCATGGATGCCTTAGACATCGAAAAATGGAAGTTTGTGAGCCATAGGTAAGGATACTTTGCAGAAAGATTTCAGGATTTGCATACATGCGCTGCTTGTGGGGATTAATACCCGGATTTTTCTTCACAGCCCTGGAACATCAATTGGGGTGAGCGCAATACTCTTGGGATTGATTCTGGTTGGGCGAGCAGCCTTTGTTTTCCCCTTATCTTTTTTATCCAACTTAACTAGAAAGTCTCCGTCTGAGAAAATCGACGTAAAGCAACAGGTACAACTTTCAAGCAATTCGATTATCTGGAGTTTCATGTTTGCACACTACTTAAATATTTACATGATGTCTCTATGAATCTTTGCTTGTCAGGTAACAATCTGGTGGGCTGGTCTTATGCGCGGAGCGGTCTCCATGGCTCTTGCTTATAATCAGGTAAAGAATATCGAGTGTGTTATATTTTCCAAGTTGTGCTTGGAGAATCAGAATTGATTTTGTACGTCTTTGCTAATGCAGTTTACCAGTTCAGGCTATACACAATTGCGAGGAAGTGCAATCATGATCGCCAGTACTATCTCTGTTGTTCTTTTCAGTACAGTGGTAAGATGCTGCCTGATCTTCATGTATTATCAGCTTGGCTTAGGAATGAAAACATGAACTGGATTTAAATTTACTATCTACATTACATAGTGACTTTTTCGATCGCTGCAGGTGTTTGGTTTGATGACTAAACCACTAGTAAGAATTTTGGTTCCATCTCCAAAGCACACAGCAGGCATACTATCCTCTGCACTGCCAAGTCCTAGATCCTACATAGCGCCACTGCTTCATGAGCAAGATTCAGAGCACAACAAAGACGGCAACAATGTATTGAGGCCAACCAGCCTAAGGATGCTGTTGAGCACCCCCTCTCACACTGTCCACCATTATTGGCGAAAATTCGATGATGGCTTCATGAGACCGGTTTTTGGTGGCCGTGGTTTTATCCCTCTTATGCCTCGCCCCCCAGCTGATCCAAGTCCTCAACAATGGCAGCAAGGAGAAACATGAAAACTTCTCTGCAGATAGTTGAAGATGACTACTAATTTATCAGAACCTGTAGATTTTGTATGCATATTGTGAATATAGGTGAAGATGGTTTTGTGTGTGAAATTTGTTATTAGTCTGAGTTTTAAGAGTGAGGTCTGTGCCACTATTTTCAGTTGGCTTGTAATTTGCTTCCATTTTGGTGAGCTTTGTATTCTCTTTTTCAAATTTTCTTCTTCTTTTGAGTAAAAGGTATGTGAAATGAGATATTTTTTACAGAGAATGTATCAATATAAATTTTCTTATACTGAATTTTCGAAAATGCCTACCAAAAATTTCAAAAAGTAATATATCTAAAGGATTTTTCATCTTATAATATAGAAAATCATATTCCAGTATATGAAATTGTCTATCAATAAGCTTGACCTTGAAGGCAAATGGAAAAGCATTTATGATTAAGAAAAAAAAAATCCTACAGTAAAAAATTGCAACTCATTCTTTGTTTCATTCCTATGCAGAAGTCTCAACAGGTAGCTGTCAACGACTTGTTGTTTTCTTTTATTACAAGAGATCAGTTCTCCTTACACACACCATTCAAAGACACTCCTCTACATGGCAACAATACATAGCCAAAGAACGAAAGCATATATCTGGCGTGGCAATCATATTCACCTATAACTCATCATTAGCACACTGTTCTAAGTTTACAACTTACAAAAGACTGCTTCCTATGGATGAATCAGGTATCCAAATACCAGACTGATGAAAGCGACTGTGCAAACATGTAAGAGAGGGAAACCAACATGTACTGTCTTCATACTTTTCCTCTTCAATAATTCCTGCAAGGGAAAATAGCGATATCTAAAACATAGGACTTAAAAATGCGAAAATCGGATATCTTGCTTAGTAAAAAAGTTACTTACCAATTCACGCTTGAGGAGATCCTTCTCTTTAATGGCTGTGCTCTTCTCATCAGTCAGTGTAGTGATTGCATGATCAGCCTGCATAAACAAACAAATCAACAGGATGAAACTGAGAAAGAAAAGTGGAACATCAAATTTTCCTTCTTGTTTTCTCTTGAAGATAAATTACGAGAGGAATGCTTTTTCTTTCTTTCTTCTTTTCTTTTTCTTTTTTTTTTTTTCCTTTTGTGTGTGTGTTTAGATCATCCAAATGATTTGAAGCTACAATAGTAGAAACCAGACCTCTCTTAGTTTTGAATCCATTACATGCAGCTTCGATTTCAACTCTTCATAGTCCTTAACTAACATTTGTTCCTTTACACCTTTAATCGATTCCAACCCCCCTGCATCATAGGATGAAAATAACCCGGCATTCTTATCTGGCTTTAGCTCCTCAATATCCTTGGCAGGTTGAAACTCCGACACATCCTCAGTTAACTGCATCAGGGGCATAACAACCATGTCAGATTCCCTTAGGGTGTTTGCTAAAAGAGGCATAGTAACTTTTCATTGAAATACTAGAGTAACAAATACTGCTGGAATTAGCATGCTAGATCTGTCATCATATCGTTTTATGTTCTTGAAGCTAAATTACAAAATTTCATAAAAAAACGTGGTTAAGAACTGCAATGTAGTGCAAACTGCTGGTCAGTGTGTTATAAAGGAGCAAATTGAGAAAGGAGGCAACAGGAACTGGTGGTTTGTTAATTCTTACCCTTTGAGGGGGAGGTATGTTTTCAATACCACTTTGTGCTACATCTTTGTGTGAAAAAGTTTCGCAACACGGGTCTTTCTTCAGCTCTCCATTACTTGGAAGCAGAACTGGTGAATGGGGTGGGCTTGCTAGAACAACCTTCAGCTTCTTCTCTTCAATATTTTTCCCACTTTCTTTAGAAAACTACCAAACGAAAAAACAAGAAATTACAACAGGGGAAACACAAAACAAAATACCACTGCAATTCTTCCTATGAAAACAATGTGAAATGCAAGGAAATAAGAAACGCTTACCATGCCAGATGTAATGTCATCATCGGTTGTTCCAAAGGGTACGACAGTACTTTGGATGAGAAATTTGTCTTTGCATTGCAAATCAGGAGGAGCTACCTTCTGAGCTTGCATGGTAACTACAAGAGCCAAAAGTGAACAAGAATCCTTCTAATCTATAATCAAGTTTCCTGATAATGTAAGAAACTGCCAGTAATACTGTTGTTTCACTTGCTTAACACAGCGTCCTTAGGCATATCCATGCTTATACATAGCATAACAAACAGGTTCTGTACTCAAATCACTACATGAGATAAATGAACTGATTATAATTTATAAGTAGCTAGAAAGAAAATGGTCAGAAACCTGTAAATTCATGTGTAGCTTTTGGCTTTATAATGCCTATGTTGGGCCGAACACAATATTTTGTTGGAGATGTCGTCTTCACCTGCCGAAAATTCTTGGTAAATCGCATAGCTATCCATGTATCCTTTTCAACAGCCTAAGCTTCTTTAACTTTCAAATAATTTTCAAACATCTATTCATCTACTGCGTGACAGTAAATAAAAAATTGCATTTTTCTTTCTGCAGAATATAAAATTTATATCACCCGCACCTTGAAAGCAACATATTGATCAGACCTGTTACCCAATTGAATTGAACAAGAGCTTTGCTTCTTCAATTCAACTGGAGCAAGAAAAGAACGAGCCCCATTGTCAGTAAAGAAGAAATTGAAAAATTCCGCTCTCTGTCTGTAAGATTCTTAACAATATAACAAATGCTAAGAACAATGGATTTAATTCCGAAATACTCACAGGTAAAATTGAGTTGGGAAGGCTGAATTTCCAAGAGCTCCGTACTCATGATTCTAAACTGCTAGAAAGAAAAACACAAAACCTGTCTTTTCCTGATAAACCAAACAAAGAAAGAAGCAGAGAGATGCCAAACCAACCAATTTCGTCACAGAAATTAAAAATAAAAAAAAGAACTGAGATTAATCAAAGCCAATAATCAAAGAAAAACGAAAGAATCAGAGACGGAAAACAGGAGAAAACCAAACATACCAGTGAAAGTGAGAAAATGCAGATCCAAACTAAACAGAAGTAAAGCTTAGAAACAGGAGACAGTTTTAGCCTTTAGGTGATCTGAAACACTAGAAATGATAGAAACAGAGAGAGAGAATTAAAGAGTAGAAAGTGAGAGAGATAGAGAAAGCGTCAGGTACGTGGGTCTCCCACTGACATGGACGCACAACAAGAGATAGATAGATAGAACTGCTGCTTCCATTTCCCTCTGCTTTCGGTCTATCAACAACCACTAACGGCTTATTTGTCGGCTTTGCCCCCTTTTTCCTTTTAATATTATTTTTTGAATTACTTTAATTACTTCTTTCATTTATAATTACATCTAAATTACAGATGATTTTTATAATTATTTTTTTATTTTTAATTTTTTTTAATGAGTATGAATAACTAAATTTAACAATTAAATTGAAAATTCAAATATGATATTGAGAATGCAATAGAGCTTGTATAAATTAGCAATAAATTTAATGATACAATCAATAGGAAAATTAAGAATGAATAATAAAGCTATTATAACTAATTTTATGTAGTAAAAAATTTCATAAATAAATTCTGAGTTTATTTTATATCCAGAATTATCACTAAAAAAATTAAATATTATTTACCCTGCATGTATATATACATTATTATATTTTATTATTTATTAATTAATCAATAAATAATATGCATGAAATAAATATGGCCAAGTTTTTTTTTTTTTCATTATTCTTTTCTTTTCACCTCCAAGGCTAACAAGAGGCTTGGTTGGCTAGCCAAGCCACACACATGCATGGCTTGTCAACAAGAGGAATGGTTTGAGCCACCAATTATTTATTATTTAATTTTTTTTTTTGAAAATGACATAATACATTCCCCACAATTACTAGATAAACCCATATTTTATTTTAGGAAAAAGAAAAAAAAGGTAAAGGAGAAAAAAGGGTAAATTTCCATGGCTCTTTCTTTTTAGTAGTGGAGGAAAGTAATTGTCGTAAAAAAGGCAGGAATGGAAACAAGAAGAAGATGAAGAAGAAAGGCATCCAATTTATATATATATATATATGTTTAATCTTTTCTTTTTGGGTCAAAGTGGGGTAAATGGGGAAAAAATCATTTAGGTCTATAAATAAATATAAAAAAATTACCAACAAAAGAAAAAAAGTAAATTAAATATATTTAATTTAAATTATTAAATATGTACTCTTTATATTTGATAGTTCATAGTCAGAATTTTAAAAAATGTAGATTATTCGTATGATTTTTAAGAGTGAATAGATAAATTATTTTTTTATTATTAAAAAATCTCCTAAATTTGATTAATTTGAATTTATTATTATTATTATTATTAACTTATTAATAGACTGTGACATACATTGTTTTTAATTTTTTTTATTATTTCTAAATCCAGTGGTACCCAGCTGCCAATTAATTTGAGTGAATTTAGCAATGTTATTATCATTTTTATATAATTTATTTGATGATATTATTACTATTATTAATTAATTGAACATTCAACAAACGGAATTATTGTTTGCAAATCGCAATCCAATATAATATAATTTTATAAATTATATAATTAATATGATTCATAATTTCACATTATTATCCTCATTTTACAAACGTCCTTTTCTTTCTTTTTTTTTCCCACCATAAGTTTGAATTATAAATTGGAAAAACATGTTTTCAAACTTATATAATTTTCAATTTTTTTATTTTTAATTTTGTAATATTAAGTCTCTATACTTTTATTTTTGTCCACGTTTTATCTTTATTAAAAAACACAAATTAAGTCCTGAAATATTTACTTAATAAAGATTTAATATTAAATATAACAAAAATACTGCAATTTAGCACCAAAATATAGATTTGATTTTGAAAATAAAAATACAAAAATTTAATATGAAAAATACAAATATGATTTGACTTATAATTTAATAATGAGATGAAAAATAGACTAATTAAAATGAAAGGTAATTGTTTGGTGTATGTATTTTTCTTCTGGTTACGTTTAGTATAATGTTACATCAATATTAATTATTGTTGGTTGGACCGCTATAACTAATTACCCATTTAATATTTCTACCATTAAAATTCCGTCAATTCGTTCTATTTAATTTAAATTTAATTCGATTTATTATTAATTTATTTATGATCTCATGATCTGCCATATTCCATGACAGGTTATGATAGCATGAACCACCATCCAAACACTTGAGAAACGAAACTGAGAACCAAACAGTCGGATTTCGATAGGAACAAAGCTAACAAATCTTAACAAACAAACAGCTGCCAGAAAGAAAATTGAAACACCAACCAACTATAAAACAACCAACGAGGTTGCAACTCTTGAATCTTAAAACGCACATACCTTTCTTTGCTCTCTCTCTCCCACACGCTTACTCCTCGTGTTGCCTCTTCTCTTTAATTTCTCATTTCTTCCTTTCCCTCTTCTCTGTGTTTCTTGTTGAACCACCATCAATGGCCTCTACCACAGGAGCCTCCATCTCCATGACAACCTCTCTTAAGCCCTCCACTGCCCAGGTAACTTAAATTCTTTACCTCTCTTTCTTTTACTGATTTTCTGGTTAATCAGAAAGGTTTGACCTTTGAATGTGATTCCATTTCGAACTTGTAAAGGTTCCTTTTTTAGGTAGTATTTTTGAATATAGACCCAGTTCATTCCTGAAGTGGGATTTCTGACCAGAAGCCCTATCACTTTACCAAATGGTATTCTGATTTGTATTTGTCCAATGTTTAAATAGGCAAGAAGCAGTAAGATCTCCAACTTGAGGTCTGTTTCACTTCCCATTAGTGGGAGAAGCTTCCCCTCTCTTAGCTTGCAAAAGGGTGCATCTCGCTTCCATGTCTCCTGTGCGGTATGTATCACACTTGCCTCCAATGGATACATGTTTATATTGATATGTAAGAACACTAGTACCTAATGCAACTTATGTTCATAGACCTGGTTCAGACAAGAAATTCCATATCTCGTACTCATCTATTCTAACATTGATCATTGTGTGGTGAATGTTCTTGAAGCAGGCCAAACCAGAGACAGTAGACAAGGTGTGTGCAATTGTGAGGAAGCAGCTGGCACTAGCACCTGATACTGTTGTTAATGGAGAGTCAAAGTTCGTCACTTTAGGAGCTGATTCTCTTGACACGGTAACTTCCTGTTTATGTACACCTCAAACTGCAACAAAGCTCTCAATTTTTTTATGCAAATTTAAATTTTATGGCTGAATTAGCATGCAACTTAATATTTATTGGCAATTTAATTAGTTCAATTTATAGAAAACAAACATAATTTATATAAAATTCATTGTAATATCTGATGTTTTGAGTTCATATCTATACATGCTGCTCATGCTTTCTCATCAACTTCTGTGTTTCCAAGTCTTTCCTCCATTCCTTTCTGTAGACCTCAATTTTCATTACCAAATTAAATAGGCAGAAAATAAATCAACACCAGCAGATCGTTAGTCTGCTAAAAAGTTAAGAGCACAAAACATAAAGGGTTGAAGTTGATAGAGCAACTTCACAGAAAAACCATAGACAGACTTGCAGGAGTTGAGTCTTAAGAATTCTTTGTACCTCGTTTCATCCTTGAAGTACCCTTGGATTGGTCCTTTTGATTGTAGTGGGATTTCTTCTCATCAACTAATATGATCTTTATTTGGGTACAGGTTGAGATAGTTATGGGACTTGAAGAGGAGTTTGATATCAGTGTGGAAGAAGAAACAGCCCAGAGCATTGTTACTGTTCAGGATGCAGCAGATTTGATTGAGAATCTCGTTGAGAAGAAAGCTTGAAATAGTTTTAAAGAGTTGAGGAAATGGTTTAGCTTTATATGTTCGTGCTTTTCCCTTTTTCATTGAAATTATTCCAATCTCGTATTACGGATTGTTTCTCAGACAGACTTCACTCCAAATTAATAAGAGATTTTATATTCGAATTTTCACTTTTCTTTCCTCTTATAAAAAAAAATCTGTATCTTAGAATACTTGTGATCTTTAATGTTTTAAAGTCATCAATTTGAAATTTAATTTGCAAATTTATCATGTTCTTGGCCTTCTCTTGTAAACAATGCAAAGCAGCATACTCCTCTAGTGCCGAGACCTGATTATGGGCTTGGGCTGGGCTCAGATTTAATACCTTGAGCTGTTTTAATGGGTTGGGTCTTATTGGGCCAACAATATTACAGTTGTTATGGGAAGCCCAATTCCACCAAATACTCATATTACTTTTTGAGATATACCTACTTGATAACTCTGTTTGTCATTAAAATTAAATTAAATATCAACATAGTTCTTGTTCAATTATTACCATTCTCTTTTTTTTTTATTCTATTAACCTAATTTAAAATTATTGTTATTATTCTCTTATGGGTAGCGGTATGGAATTTATTAGTAGCTTTATTGATGGTCCACATTGATTTATAAATTTTACTGTTAAAAATTTGAGATTAGCAAAAGAGATGTATAGTAAATTCATAGATAAATCCAAAAATTTTGAATTAAAAAAAAGGGGAGTAGGACTTGGGATTCCCTTAGAGAAATGATGATGAGAGTGGAAAGTAGAATTATTTACCAAAGTAGTATTATATTAAGCATTATTAGGTAACATGTGACAGACTTGACTTGGCAACAAATTTTCACCTAATACACGGCCATGCCCTCTCTTGGTGTTGGTGTGGCTCACATGCTTTTCTAGTACAAATAGTTCTTTGCCGTTTTCATTTCATGTGCTTCCCTCCTCATCCAAGAAGAAACAAAACTTCCATTACTGGCAAAAACCAATATGTTTTAAAAGGACAGCACACTTTTCCCCCCTTGTGAAGTTATGGAAATTATTTAATTGAAGCCTTCAATTGAATTTTGTTTAATTGAGCAATTACATCTTTAATTTTTGTTTAATCTTGCTCGCTCTTAGTGAAAAAAAATTATGCATGAACTTCTGAATTTCTATGTTTAATCCCTCAATTTAAATTTTTCGTTAATTGAATAAAAAAAATATGCATTTTTAACGTGCAATATATAATAATTTTCGCTACAAGATAATAGACTAATAAAATAAAAATTAGAGTTTGGGTTGCTCAATGAACAAAATATTAGTTGAGGGCTCAAGTGAATACTTTTGACAAGTTTAAGGAAAAAAAAAAGTGCCAGAAGATAAAATGCAGTACATTTCCACAAATCCACATTCAACTCATCAAATGGCAAAAACTACTTACATTATGTTGTATACAGTAATAAATTAAAAAAAAAATTGACATGTGAAACTGCCAGAAACCCAGAATAGCCACTGGAGGTTTATAGCAAGTGAAGGGGCCAAGACAGTGCACACCATGCAGCAGCAGCAGCAGCTAATTTCACCAAGTTTTGAGATGGAGCAGAGGAAGCAGGCAGTGAGCCAAGTGGTGAAAATGCAGAATCAGGATCTGAAGCAGCCAAACTATCAGGATTAGGAGGGCTTGGAGAGGAGGGAATTGTAGGCAGAGAAGATACAGTTGGAGAAGGCAACACACCACCAGGAGAAGGCAGCAGAGGAGCAATATCAGGTGACAATTCTTGAAAAGGAGGATTTGGGATAGTTGAAGGCTGTGATTTTAGCAAAGTAGAAGAAGAGAGAAATGGGAAGATGATTAAAGATATAATAAGTGAGAAGAGAAACCAAAAAGAGGCCATTCTAATGATGAAGGGAATCAATGTCACACTTATTGGAGAGAGTAAAATATACTTGATTTTGAGAGTGTTATAGAAGTTCTTTTGTAATAGGAAACTGTGGTGCAAGTTAATGATGGAATCTTTTTAAAGGTACGAGTCATGGGCTTTAGGTGGGACCATAAGCCACATGGGAAGTTATGATTGGGTGGTGATGACTGATGAATAGTCCGCAGGTTGGCATGTTTGTATAAGAGACAAAGATTGGTTCAATTTTGTTTCCACATGTTTGTTGGTTTTTGATTAATGTGATTCCTATTGATTGTGCTATAAATTTGGATTCCCAAATTTTATCAGGATCATGTGCCAGAACAAAGATAAAAAGGATGGCTAACTGTTTATTTCTACCCTTTTTACCATTATGAGAAATCATTTTCCATATTTTTACACAATCTTCTCATGATTAGCTTGTAGATGATAAAAAATGAAAAAGAAAGTTGTGAAATATTAGTACCAGTGCATAGATATGCACCGGTATGAAAGTTTCGGGATATCTCATTGATAGAGAGTTGCCTCTGTTCTTTTCCTCCTATCATCTTTTCAACTTTTCAGCTGTCAAAACATAATTTTCATCTGACGATCAGAATGTGAGAAGGATCGTAAGGCTGAAAGCATACTAGCCCCAACCCATTAACAGCAACAGAAAAAAGCTGGTGAGAGGTCAATGGACTGATCTGATCAATGGAATTTTGAAGAGGAAAGAATTACTTAATTTGAATGTTTGTAACAATACAGAAGAAGAAGAAAAAAAAAAGAATATACAAAAATATGCTCTTTAGAGGACTGCTAATTTATGCATTAATAATTGAATTATCTATTTTGATACATATGGGGTTGAACCCTTACCCAGAATTTGGAAAATGTCTGTCAGCCCTTCAATACCATTTGATAGGCTAACTTCACAGTACCTGCAAATAAAAGCAACCAATCAATCTGAGAAATCGTAGATTTTTTCAGGCAAAACAAGTGGGAAAAGGAAGCAACACACCTCCAGGTTTTCAAATGCAACAAGGCAGCCGGTGCAACTCTGGGGCCACTGGCACAGCAGTATCGGCTAAATTGGATATTCTAGAATTTTTGAGTTCCAAAACAACGGCTTCGATCCTTGAAACCTCAGGTACAGATATTGATAGTATCATTGCATGAGACAAGTACTGCCTACAAGCATAACCAAGAGCATGCAGGATCCGCCGCAGAAGTAAGTGAGCTACACCCTTTTGCCAAGACTCAAGTATTGCAGTAACCTTTGGAAGGTTAGTTAAAAATCCAGTTGTAGCTTCTCTTGGAGCTGCCTTGAGCAGCAAAATCACACATTCAGAAGCTATATCCGCAACATTTGCTTCAGAAGATCCACTCAACTCCAGCAGGACTCCTAAATTGCTACCAAAGTCCATTATATCTATTATGCATTGCTGCTGATCAATTGGGCCACTTGCCTCAGAAGAAACATCATTTAGAAGTTCCGATCCTTGTCTGTAGGTTAGTCCTTTTTTCCTGCCAACTGAACATAAAAGGAAAGCCCTACATAGGCCAAGAGTGGGCTCAAGAAAATCTTCCATATCTTTTGCATAAGCAAACTCCAAAAGGTTTCCAATCCTTCGTACTACTTTTAACTCAGAAAGTAACTTGGATTCCATTTCAGGAGCTGATGCTAAAACAAGACATAGCTGAACATTGTTTACATTAGCACTTGATAAATCACCAAGCAAAAATTCGAAGCACTGCAATACTGTCTTCAGATGTAAGATGTCTGAAATTTTAACATAATCGAACTCAATGAGCACAACAAGAAGTTTCTGTGCATACATGGGAATGGGATCTTCATCTTCAATCAATGTAGGGTAAAGAGGTAGAAAGTGAATATTCGAGATTGACTTCAAAGCCTGTGATCTTTGCTGATCCTCAGAAGGCTCATTCAAGAATATTACCATCACATCAAACAGGATTTTGAGACATAAGAACCTGGCATCACCATCTTTATTTCCCTTGTACAGAACAGCCAAACTGGGGAGAATTTCCCCAATAAAAATATCAGGGCTTACAAGAACTAAAGGAGACTCCTCTGAAACAGATTCAAGAACTCGAAGAAGAGTTATCTGGAAGTCATCTCTGCCCTAAAGAAAACAGATAAATAACAGTTTAATTATCACTATATAAACCCATTTGGTTCCGTTTGTCATGCAGGAATATATCATCCAGATTGTCAACCCTGAAACAATTAGATATATACTCCATGTGAATTGAAACATGCTTCCTTAGTTATTTATTTGGTGAAAAAGTCTTACTCCTATGCGCAAAAACAATACATGTTACTTGCAGGCACTTTACCAGTGAAAACTCTTTCAATATTAGCAAAGATAATATATTCATTGGGATAATAAGTCCTAGTTAAATACAGGATATGAGCAAAACACAAATTGTCTGATCAATAATTAGCGAAGATAAATATATTCATTGTGATAATGATGTCCTAGTTGAATACAGGATATAAGCAAAACACAAATTGTCTGATGATTGAACCCTAGCTGAGTTGCACTACAATGATAAGGGACATGTACATCACACTGCCGACAGATTAGACCTTTTACTGACCTTTTTATACTCTAATTTTATTTGACCAACACTAATTACTCAAGTGTCACATCCTAAGCTCGTTTTCAACTGAAAGTCAGATTAAGGCAAATGCTTAAGTTTACAGATCATTAAATCCTAAAGTTGCAGCACCAATGGGGTAGCAAACTATGAAGGCATATCTTGGAGATGAATAAACAATGGAAGTCGCTCAAATGCAGCTACTCACCTGGAATGGTTTCTCCACAATCTTGACCAACTTTGCCAATTGCTGGAGCACTTGATGATTAACTACACTGCATTTCAAAGATGAGCTCCCCAGGAGATGAAGAACAACAGGAAACAAGTGAATGTTGGTCTTTGGAGCAACTCGATTGGCAATGGCAGAGATCTGCCCGTGGCGCCTTCCACTCATTACTTGCTGAATATCTGCAGTTATAATATCGAGTAATGACGGTACAGTAGATGCCACAATACGCACAAATGCATCGAAACATCGCTGCAAATAACTGTCCTTCTCTTTTGCCAGCCTGTCCACTGCAGAGAGTAATCTTGGATTGCAAAAAAGATGCATTAGCCATCTTCTGCCATTTTTGCAAAGAAGAGCCATAAACATAAGGGCCTTTCCCTTTAATATTTCACTACCCTGCTCAGTAAGAGACAGAAGACTTGGCACCAGGTTCTTATTCTCTGCCAAGGGCAAAAGATGTCGCCTAATATTTGTGAACGTATGACTTACAAGCCTGGCCATATTCAACAAGTTCAAGCTTATTTGCTGCTCACGTGGGCTGCCCTTAACAAGGGAAGATGCTGTGTCCTTGAAAGAGAGTTTTTCTATTGCTGACTGAACAGGGGGAGGATTAAAGCGAGCCAAACATGATCCTGCAGTAAGCCTCATGCTCTCCTATTTCCCTGTTGATCTAT
>CANXYI012292430.1:0-29460 GCA_948208565.1 Hura crepitans | reverse complement strand
TATAGTGAATAGTGACTTTAGTTGGCATTGTGCCGAGAGAGGCTTGAGATGTGCTCAGATGGACCTAAAAATAGCATGTCTTGAATGTCAAAAATTCCAACTAATCTAATGATGAAGGAATTATAATTTTTTGAGGTCATTTAGTATTTATTCATAATTTCTTAATTATGTAAGTGAAAAGTTAACTTAGTTCCCCTTAGTGTTTTGACCCAAGATTTTAAGGATCCCTTAATTGGAAAATTTAAGAATTTTTGGAAGTGAAAGCATGAATATTGTAGGTATTAATCAATTAAATTGAATTTTTAAAGCATAAAATAAAATTTTAATTAATATGGACCGTCAAATTGACATGTGGCGCAATCCAGACTATCTAAGGGTATAATATAAAAAGGGTGGAACCTGTGTAGAGAGATCACATATGCTAAACCACCCATCTTCCTCTTCCCCCCATTGCTAATGCTATTTTCTCTTTCCTCTCCCTCTCTTTTTCTTTATTTATCCCTTAATTCTAAGATAATTCCCCTAAATTTTATACTAATCTTCACCTCCCCAGTCTCCTAAGTTCATTTTTACTAATAAATTCAAAGAAAATGCTTGATTTTAGAGATTTTGGCACTTGATGAATAGTGCCCAAAGTGAGTATAAGTGGTTTTTTCTTAATTTTTTTTAATTTTTACATAGCCCTATGTGTACCAATAATAACTATGTAGTTAGAATTCAATTTGGGGTTGTGTAGGATTTTTAAGAATTTTTCAAACCCTAAAAATGGTTATGTTTGTAGGAAAAGAGAGACAAGTTGAGGAAGAGAGGAATGTCAAGCATTAAAAAGGTGATTTAGAGTGCTTTTGAACCTTAGGTATGTGAATTTAATGTAATATGTGTTGTATGAGATGCTAGTGTTCATGTGTGCATGTGTGAGTGTGTATGGAAGTGTGGCATTATATAAGTGTGTACATATGTTTTTGTAATGAATATGCATGTATGCTATGATGAGTAGAATAAGCATGAATATGTAGAAAAAAAAAAGGGGAAAATATAATGTGTGTGTGTGTGTGTGTGTGTAAGTAGTATGGTTGAATGGTGTCATGAATGAGAGTGAGTGCATGTAGTAAGAAAATATCATATAAAAAAGCTAGGAAGTAAATGACAAGCTTAATAATAATGTGAGATTTAAAAGAAATGAAATGTGTAAAGTTTTGTGGTATAATGAACATAAGGTATTTGTGTATGTGTGCCAAGCGAGGGCTAATGAAAATTGGTATGAATTTTATACATAATTATGTAAAAATGGGGATTAAATGACTAAATAACAATGAAAGGAATTTGGTATGTAAAATATAGTTACATATGATAAGTATGCATAAAGCTTATGTGGGGTTATAGGGAGTAACATAAATTGGACACAAAATGGTTGAATGCCAATGATTATGAGCATGTGAACTTAAGCCATATGAGTGATAAACTAATGGTCACAATATGCCTTAAGTAATGGCTATGTGTTAATGGAAACATATAAGTAATAGGCACAATCACTAATGGATGAAATGAATATGCATTTAATGACCTATAAGTAGGAATATAAATTATAATAGTTGTTAGCCTATATCAGTTAGACCACCCACTGGATTGGTTGACTAGTCAACTAAGGAGTTAATAAATGTTAGGGGCTTTGTTCCATATAGATCATCGTCTATGTGTTGGTATGGCAAGTGCAGCCATTGAGGTTTTGATTATAAGCCCTGCATACTTGGTTATTGGGAGGTTCATATGGGTTAATCCCTACTACTCATACTTTATTAGATATTAGAAGGTCTACACGAGCTGATCCTTGCTATCGACTTAAGCTGAGTTTTGGGATATTAAGAGGTCCCCCATGGCTATTCCCTACTATCCCTATTATTGGTAGGTCCAGTAAGACTAATCCCTACCACTTCAGTATTGGGAGGTTCTTATGAATAGATCCCTACTATTCAATTGATTTAGGTAGGTGCAGCTACTAATGCCCAAAATATGAGCCACTGCATAACTTAGATCCCATTATCTAGTGTCTTTAAGCTTAGTTTTTCTAGTAAAGGCTTGAATAAGATAAAAAGGAAAAATGGACATAATCTAGAAACTAAAGTCATAATCTTTAGTTGGCACAAGTAAGGATAAAAAAAAAAAGAAACTATAAATGATCTAAATAGTAAGGCATTAGGAAACTCACTAAATTAGACTTGATGTTGATTGTTTGATATGAAACTGAGATCATGAGCAAATAAGCATGTCTGATTAAATGGCTTATATCATGTGTGTTGCATGTTTGCATGATACAATTCATATTACATTAAATTCACCATTGAGTACATATTTAATGTGTTAGTGTTTTGATGCGTAGGTAAAAGATAGTAGATTGTTACTTAACCTTAACTTGTAGTGTAGTTGCTAGCCACTTTTTGGTATATATTCTATAGTTGTGAGTCTAATGATATAAAGGGAACTCATGTGTATATGGTTAGGGCCTAGTTATATAAGTTTTTAAATGTTGATTTTGCCACATATTGTTTAGTAAATTAATAAGATAGGAGGTACACAATGTTTTATGTTATGTATGCATATGTTGCTATTTAATGAGATACGAGTCTGAGACCTTTGTGTGCGTATGGTTGTTTGATGATTGAGATGAATGTCTGAGGGACCAGAAGGGTTCTGGATGTGTGAGATAATTTGTACTAATTATAGAAGTGCTTTTTTATGGGTTAAAATTTTTTATTTTTCACCCACGTAGGTGTTATGCTGTCCAAATTTTTGTTAATGATACTTTGTCTACAATTGTTTAATGAACTAGCTATTACAAATAAATAGCAGAATACAAAGGTAAAATAAAAGTAAATGGTAACAAAGTAACATGAGATTAGTAACCAAATTAGTGAGTTAGTAAAAGTTAAATGAATGTCAAGTGGGGTAGAATCAGGATGGGTGACTATTGGGAAGGTAGCATTTCTTATTCGGTCTATATAAAGATCGAGTAAGGGGTGTTACATGGATATTTCATGTTTTGTTAGTAAGGTATCCTTTAAATTTCTAGTTCTTTATGCATAAATATGATATGGATGTTTTAAATTACATTACTTGTTTACATGAAGCGTGATTAATAAAAGTTAAAATGTAAAAGAGGTATATTTTGAGGACATAAATAATCCTAGTATTGAGCTAAGGGGTAAGTCCATCACAACCACCTTACCTTGCTCACAATAGTGGATAGCTCTTTTGATGATGTCCTTTCTTCTTTAGATTTTTACAATGATAGTTTTACTTCTAAGATTAATAAAATAAAATTTAATTTTACTTGCTTATTTGACATCTTACATATTTGTAATATACCTTATGATGAACATCTAATAAGCATGTTAAAATTTGATTTTTTAATACATCAAAATTTAACTTAGGAGATGAATAAAATCATAAGAAAAAATTACTAATACATGACTTATCAACTAAAGAGAGGAAATCTTTAAATGTGTTAAGAAGGTATAAAAAGATTTTTGCATTAACCCGCAATGATATACTAGGTATAGATCAAGACATTACCTAACATTTCATTTCATCCTACCTAAATTTCAGACCTGTTAGACAAAAAATTATGAAGGATAAGACTAGAATAGGTTAATAAGATCAAAAAGGAAGTTAGAAACTAGATAGAGGCTAAATTTTTTGATGTGGTAGAATTCCCTATATGGTTAGCAAACATTGTATTAGTACCTAAGAAAGATGGTCGGGTAAGAATGTGTGTTGATTGTAAAGATTTGGACAAGTCAAGAATGTGCATCAATTATAGGGATTTGAACAAGGCTTGCCTAGAAGATGATTTCCCATTCCCACATATCGACATTCTCCTTGACAATACTAACTTACATGCCATGTATTCTTCAGTAGATAGATTTTCAAGATACAACTAAATCCTCATGGTAATTATAGAAAAGTTAAAATTGCCTTAATTATACAATGGGAAACTTATTGTTATAGAGTTATGCCATTTGCATTGAAAACAATACTGCTACATATCAATGTATCCCTATAAATTTATTCCGTAATATGATTCATAAAGAAGTAGAGGTGTGTGTAAATGATCCAAAACTAAAGAATGATAAATTAATGCCATAGAAATGTTCCTAATAAAGGTTGAAATATTATATATAACTTAATTTGATAAAGTGTTCGAACCTACATCTGGAAAACTTCTAGGGAATAGTAAGTTGAAAGGAAATTTAATTTAACCCTGAAAAGTGAAAGTCGGTCAAGAAATGCCCATGCCTATAATAGAAACTGAGATTAGAGGATTTTTAGGAAAACTTCAATATATCTCAATGTTCATTGCTAAGCTCACCTCTATCTATAAACCAGTCTTCATGTTGCTAAGGAAGAATCAACAAATATAGTGTATAAAAGAATGTCAAAAGGAGTTTGATAAAATTAAGGCTAATTTGTTGTCACCCCTAATCTTACAATCACTATAGCTTGGAAAATCCCTCATATTATATTTAGTGATAGAAAAAGAAGTAACAAAGGTAATGTTATGCCTCTCACTCGACTAACTCCTAAATCTGAATGAAAAATGACACAACCAATATTGAACTTCCATATATTTGAGTCACTTAAAACACTTTAATAAACTTGATTACCATTAAATCTCATAACTCACATTCTTAATAAAAACCATTTAATAGGTTAGGCTAGTCGGTGTCATTGTGTCAAAATGTTCTAGCAACAAAATGGCAATTTGGTGACACTACCCTAAATAGTAACTTATATAAAAACACTTTTAAAAATCTCATTCATCTTAACTACAACATCACTACTAACTCTATATTGTTCCAACATGTATCATCCACACAATATCTCAAATCATACATCATATCATCTCAGTATCTACCATCAACACAACTAACAATAAGTTTAAAGATCAAGTCTAACAAAACAAACATCATAGCCATAAATATAACATCTAATTAACACCCATATATAATTATACATATAGAACATTTTTAATAATTATAAAGATACATCACTTATACAAAATAGTCCTATCACCCTTATAATTACATATGAGTAGCAAACTAACCTACCATTAAAATTGATACACACAACAACTGCATATCCAACGAACAGCTCCATTTCGATAGTCTTCATTTGCTATAAACTATAATTTCCACATACTCATAGACATGTGAACCTATGCATCTTAAAAATAGAAAATGACACACTAAACTTCACAACTTAATGGTGCATCCAAGAATATAAAGCTAAACATGCATACACACATATCCATATGCATAAAAAATAGTCTATTTCAACTTTCTATTTAAATAAATTGAAATATATATATAGAAGACACCTAATACATGCAAGTTGTCTTAACAATATTAATTATTTTGATCCATATATCATTAGTTTGTTTAAGTTTACTTTTAAATAAAGACCCTCTAATACATTCATTATATACAATTTCACATATGATACCTTACTCATTAAATCTTTATTATAATCTTGTACTTACATTAATCACATATTGCTTATAATCTATATATGAATCACTTGTTACATTAGGCAACTTAGATAACATTTAGCATGTAACCCATTAAAACCATATCTTATTCTAACTTATGAACTTATACTTACATACAACCTTAAACATAGCATGCCAAAAATTAATATATAGCATATACCATATTCTCATATCTAACATGTTTATGCTCACTTATAGTTCACATGCATCATATATATACTTACTTCATAAAGCACTTATATAACCATATTAAATCTACATATATTCTTTTATGATTAAAACTCTTCAAGCACATGCTCATGATTCTACTTTCATATCTTAGACAATATATGCCTCATTTACCTGTCTATAACATGAAATCCCATTACTTTACCTTGATAGATTCTTTTTTACACCTCTTCTTGCATCTTAAATATATATAAACATTTACACACTTATACCCATTTCCTTTTATACATCATCATAAAGTAATACTAACCATAACATTTCATCATTGTCATTATATAAGCCTATAAACCCATATAACATCATGAAATTATTCTTATCATTTCCATAGTCATTTATTTTCCAAAGTATTCAATTACTTATACGTAAATTATTGCTCATGCATATCAATATCCATCAACTTTAGCATGTATTGGTTATGTCACTTACATATCGTAAGCTAATACTTAGTAATATTTTTATTATTTTACATGTCAATTATTAAATCATAAATTATGTATACATAACTCTGTATATTCCCATGATTATTATAAGTCTATATCATGTTATTTAAATCATTAATGATAGATACCATGCTTATATAATGCCACTTAATAACATTCAAGATGTGTCTTAATAAGATATGTAAGTTATATCAATTGATGATAGATACCATGCTAATAAGGTAATATTATATAAATAAGGATGAATTAAACTAAGTTATGCTTGGAATTAAGTAATATGTAAATAATGTTGATTAAATAAGTCATAGCCCATATGATCTAGATACCTGCTAGATAAGTTGAATAGTCAACTAGGGAATTATAGCAACTATAAACTTTGTAAGTTAACATAGGTGCAATCGCAGTACAGGTCTAACAGGGCAACCACAGAACCATTTACTTAACTTGAGTGCAATTGCAATGTAGGTCCAATTAGGCCACTACATAACCATTTACTTAATATGGGTGTAACCCTAGTGTAGGTCCAAAATGTGGACCAATACAAACTATTTAAATTAAGGTTAGTGTAGTAGTAATGTAGGTCCATTAGGGTTATTGCATAATTAACCTCGTATAATGCTAGTACAATAGCAAAGTAGGTCTAAAATACAAACCACTACACAACTTTTAACTCCCATTATCTAGTATCATGGTATGTCATGGTAAGTCTGGGCCAAACATTGGTAAGTAAACTATGGCAAACTAGAAAAGCAGAAATGAGGTAACAAAGAACAAGAACAAGAATAAGATAGCCAACTCATAATAAGGTAAGTGGATATAAAAACTAAAGTATACGAGAATTAATGTGGTAATGAAGGTAATGTAGTAACAAGTGGCCTAGAAGTCTAAGCATCATGAATTGAGTATAACTAGCCTAAATTAATAATGGGTACAAATAGTAATAAAGCAAGAAAGTCAAGAAATGCAATAGAATAAATATGACCAAGGCAAGTGAAAAATATGTAAAAAGTAAGTTAACTTTACAATAAAATTAAACAAAAAGAAGGTCTATATGAATGGAATGTATAAGATAGAATAATAAAAAGCTTCCAACATAATTGAATGTAAATCAGCATTATTAATGTGTGTTTACATCATTAGCACATCATGTGTGATCATAATTAGAAGAAAACACATATATGTGCATGATTTATTGAATAAACCACTAATCCTTAAGCTTAGCACATCAATGGGTGTGATGTGTAGGTAGTAGATAACCAGTATAGGTGACAACCTCAACTGGAGCAATGCAAACTAAGGATTATTGATCAAGGCAACACATTGTCTAGTATTGTGCAGTAATTTGTATTTCATTATAGCAGTTGTATTAAAGGTGTAGATGGCACTCATATATATATAAGTAAGTGAGTGGGCATAAACCTTGTGAAATAGTCTGTGTGTATTCTAAAACTAGCATTGTAATGGTGTGTATACATAATGTAAACTCATGTGTAGTAATACAGGTAAGAAAATAGTCTCTCTGATGTTGATAACGGATGCATGATGTCATATATATTAAATCATAGAGATAATTATAAGGATAAGATGGATCCACTGATGAGGATTGATTGTATGATGATTTAGAAGTGTAAATTCTTATGAGGATTATTGGACTAGGATCCCAGTTAGCCGTTATGCTACTAGATTTTCACCAAAATACATGATAAATATACTCCACTCATAAACTTACTAGCATAAAGCATGGAAATAAGTTTGAAATAAGGAAGTCAGATTGTGTGTCATCCCTTAGCTCGGTTTGGTAACCAAACCGGGTAGAGGGTGTCGCATTTAGTGGTATTAGAGCGGGTTTAAGTAGTCCTAGGAGTATGAGTTATACATTAGTGCCTCATGAATTAAGGTTGCATATTATTTATGTCTACACTGCTTAAGGCTTACGAATGTCTTTTCTATACATATTAAACATAAGTAAACAAAGATACCCTATTAGTGTGGAAGAGGAAGGAATTTATGCCCTCCTTGTAGCATAGGAGTCGGCACACCTAGAAACCTTAGTGCCTAGTGAAGCAGCACCATCGGCTCTTGCTTAATTAGTATCAATACAACCGGGTTGTTGCAACAAATGGTAAAGGTCTTTAAACAAGTTGCTACAGTAGCTACTCTAGCTCCACTAGCAACACCTAAACCATAATGACAAGTCCCACAAGCTTTCTAAATAACATATTTAGAGTAGATAAAGAAGCTGAGGGCTAAGGATTTCTTAGGAATAGAGCATGACAACCCCATTGTAACTAAATACTAGTTAGAAAGGACTATCAAAATACTTCAGTAGTTGAATTATAACCCCACTAAGATTGTAATGTGTGCCACATCCTTGTTACAAGCTAAAGCTTATAAATGGTGGGAAATAATAAGTTAAAGAAAAGCTTAGGAGGATATAACCTGGTAATTTTTTTGTAAGGACTTGAAAATCTAGACTTTGTGAATAGTACTTTCCCAAGATAAATAGTATTCTTAAGACTCGAGGTACACTGAAGCTGCTATATAAAAATATTAATCATAAAATAATTTTGGGCAAAGTTTAAAACCAATTAAAAGTCGTTTGGTTTGTTAAAAATGTTAAAAAAGTTTTTACGATAGTACCATATGAATAGTGACCAAGGCAAAGCTTAACCGTAAAATATTTTAAAAGTTGCACAAAAAAATTCTACAATTTATACAACCTGATACTCAAAAATTTTAATTAGCACATTGGCACTAGAATTAGAATTTTTGGAGGTTGAAAAGTATTTTTATTAAAAATCGGGTAACATAAAAGTGGTGATTTAAATTAGTTTTTCTCATTTTTAAGCTTCAATTTTTATAGGGTTATAGGGCCTAAATTAGATGAATTTTTGATTTTTTAATTGCAATTTAATTAAGATTAAAAGAGAAGGAAAAAGGGAAGAAAGAGAGGAGAAAATGAAAAAAATAATTAATTTTCAAAATAATATAAAGGGGTCAAACATAAATTTTGGTCAACATTTCTTCTTTTCTCCTCCCCTCATCCCTCTTCCATAAATTTGACAGCTTCAAGGTCTTTTCTCCCCAAATATTAATTCTTCATCCTTCCTTTTAAGAACAAATTAGTTTGTTTAAAGTGTTTTTAAGTACCTCCCACGGTCTATAAATCACATTAAGAGCGATAAATCTGAAGAAAATTGAGAGAATTGCTCAACATTAAGTTATGATTAATGGCAACCTTTTCAAGTTTTGGTAAGAATTTTTGAAACCCAACAATTTTCCCATAATCCCCGAGTGCCCAAGAGTTGATATGTATGGCCATTTTTAATTTTTTATGCACGTATGAATTATTTCTAATTTTAATGAAATGAATCTATAATGGATAGTTGAGAAAGCAGACAAAACCCAAAATAAAGGCAAAAACAAGGTGTTAACTGACCTTAGGAGTGCATTTCAAATTTTTTGGTATGTGTAATCTAAATAATTTGCGTGATTTTATTTATGACTTAAAATTCCCATATTATGCCCTAAATGAAATAAATGCAATTAATATCTAATAATACCAAATTAATACAGTTGATAAGATTTTAATAATGTTGATGAAGTGAATGTACATATGTAATTAATGATGATGAGGTTATAATGATAGGAATGATGAAAGTTGAATTATGAGTATATGTTTATGTGTATGTAAGAATGTAAATGGCATGATAAATGTGAATTGTGCATACATATGATGTTAAATTATTGTGTAAATTCATTTTAATGATTATTTATATTTGTGTATATGCTAAGGAAATTGAAGGACCTTATGGCCAAAATGGCCATATGAGTGTGGGTGAGTGAATGTTGGCTCATGTATGTATGTATATGAAGGTATGCATTTTAACATGTAAAATGTGCACGAAACTATATCATAATAAGTAATGGACAATATGGACTTAAGGTATGATTTGAATGAGATGTTGTGAATAGTAAAAAGGATATGTAAGAGTGAGTTTATGATATAGCTGAATAGATAATGGTATATACAGGTACCTTTGTACTACATTAAGTGTATAACATAATATGAAAAATTTGAAATGAGTGATAGTGCATTCTTTAATCTTTAATATGCACATGATAATGTAATTATGACATAAAATGAGTTTTATGTGCTTTATTACTCTCCTAATATGCTTGTATCATGTTTATGGCATAAATGACATGAATGTGGTAACAATAACTTAATAGCATGGTTATGCTATATAAGACATGCATATAATGAGATAATAGTTTTAAATCATCTAGATGGTGTATCTATAGATATTAGGGTGTTGTTGCGTGACCTTATAAGCCATGTACTCACCTTGATGATTATGGAGTAATATTACTGCGTAATGCATTTAATATAGAAAAATCATGATATAAAATGTGTATGAACATAGGAATGTAATGACTATGCAATTGGTAATGTGATGAGTTGTTGCATTGCATAAAGATGTATTAAGCATATAATTAATGCTTTCCCAGTTTAGTCATTTATTAGCTAAGCTAAAGTAATTAAAAGTAATATTAACTGATAATAATCAAGTGGAACTAGAAACATATTTGATTAGTAGCCCATACAAGTATCAACCTAGTTAGATAAGTTGACCAGTCAATTAGGAGTCATAATAGCTGTTAAAATACTTTTATGCCTCTGTAGCCTTCAGGTTGCAATATGTAAACCTTTGGGTTAATTTTATTATTTTGACTGATGGGTCTAATGTTTTGAACTTCGGATCTTATTTTTGACCTTCAGGTCTAAAGCATAATTATGATTTTATTCCATGTCTTGAACTATGAGTCCATGATTTTTTTGATCGTTAGATCTAATGCATATAGGGCCTACATGGTCCTAAGGGCCTAGGTGGTCCATTGATACTTTGTTATCTATAGTGTCATTATTCTTGAGTATGGGCTTAATAACCAAACTAATTAAACAACAAATCAATTTGCAGAGTTTGCAATATATTTATAGAGACATTATTATTATTATTATTATTATTATTATTATTATGTTAAATGACCAAACTTTTATGTCATGTTAGTATGCTTATGCTTGTTATGCAGATTGTTGCATGATTTGTGATTTAAATTATATTCATTATTTACATATTAATGTATGAAGTATTTTTGGCATATTTACTTAATTTATTTTGATTTCGCCACTAAGTTATTGCTTAATGCATCATTTATTTTGTGATGCATTGGAAAGGTGCCAATTTGAAAGCAAGCTTTAGACCGTCAAGTTATCAAGATAGGAAGATTCTTTTGGTATATTTTGTAACTGTAATTATGAACTTTATGATGTATAAAATAAGAAGCACTCATATAATGCATTTTGGTTAAGATGGGCCAAAACTGCATAATTTTTTTATTTCTAATTTGTGTAACTATTTTAAAGTTTGTATAAGTTTAAATTGTTATATGATATCTCTTTCTAAGGTTGAGATAATGTGTTTGTGATGTTTACGATATTAGAGTGATATGAAGGATCACAAAGTTGGGAAATTGTTAAGAAATGTTTTTAAATATGCTTTTCTTGATTGTAGGTTACTATTCAAATTTTGGGATAGTGCTTAGTACAACCATTATGTTGTTGAAATTTTAGAGTGAGGATTCTCAAATTTGAATACGTAAGTCAATTTTTGAAATTTTTTTTTGAAAATTCACATTTTGATGTTTTAATCATGAATGATAAAATGTTTTAAATAATATTGTGTGCATCAAGATTAGATAACATGTTATGTGTACACTCCTTAGTCAAGTTTAGCTACTAGATTAGGTATGGGGTGTCACATTTTATGGTATTAGAGCTAGTTTAGGTGTTTCTAAGTGATATATGAATGCTATTGGTTAATTTATACATCATAAAATCCATGATATTGAGGCCTACGGATTATTTTCCTTACCTATAAATAAGATGAGTGATAAAGCACTACACCGATATAAGAAAGTTGAGAGTCAAGCTTCCATGTCACTAGGATAAGAATTAGATCAAGTTATATCTATTTCGAGTAGTGTGGCAAGACAAATACATCAATAGCATAGGTGCTGCCAATGTTATTGCAAGAGATGCTACAGCTTTTGAGATAGGCTACAACTGCTACTTTATAACTAACACAATAGCTAGAAGTTCCCTTAGGTCTTTAGAAGACCTATCTAGAGAGAGTTAAGAAAATGGGAGCCAAAGACTTCAAAGAAAAGGGTACTATGGAGCCTAAAAGTGCAAAGTATTGGTTAGATCATATTGAGAATATAATGAAATAGATGTAGAGAAAGTGATCTGTGCCACATCCTTGCTATAGGAAGAAGCCTCAAAATGGTGGAAAGATATGATTAAGTACAAGATAGAGGATAAGTTGACTTAAGACTTTTTATTAGCAGAGTTCCATAAGAAATACATTTCTAAAGATTATTTGGATGATAGAAGGTAGCAATTTATAGACCTCAAATAGGAGTAGAAGTCTATAGGGGAATATGAGAAAGACTTCTCTATGCTTAGCCACTGTGCCAAGGACACCATTTCTATAAAAATTGACAAGTGTAAGCCATTCAAGAAAGGATTACATGTGGACATTAAGTCATAGGTGGTCCCTATAAAGATTAAAGATTTCTCTTAGCTTATTATAGTGTACTATTCCATAGAGGAGGTTAGAAAGAAAAAAGGGAGTTTTATTAGAAGAAGAGGTCCTTTGGTCAAGGAGCTTCTAGTGCACCTCAGAAAGCCAATAAAAAGTTTAAGGGAAGTCAGATAGGGGCATCTTAGTATACACAAAAGCAAAGCCAGTCTCAAAAAACCATGCAGGGCAATTAAGGTAAGACTGAAACAATAATCTTAGGTTGTTAGTACACTAGTTAGACAAGCAAGAATGGCCCAGTACCTTAATGTCATGCATGCCATAAGAGACGTAGAGGAGAATATTGGAAAATAAAGTCAGGAGTATGCTTTTCTTGTGGGTTGCGTAATCATTTCTATAAGGATTACCTGAGAAAAGCTAATATGGGATAAGGATCTGCTCATATGTTTATTAGAGGTTATAAAAGGGATTATGGAGAGAGAGCAGAGGGAACTCAGAGAGGTAAAGTAGAGTTTAAAGCTGAGTTGTGTGCTCCTGCTCGATAATATGCCATTAGAGCATGGGAGAAAGCCAATAAGCTAGATATCATTGTGGGTACCTTTCTTCTCTTTGACTCACCAATTTTGGCTTTGATAGATCTTAGGTCTACACATTCTTATGTTTGTATATCATGAGCACAAGACTGTGGGTTAGTTTCATAACATATAGATCTAGAGATCATGGTCAATAATCACACAAGTCGACATGTGATAGGTGATAAGGTTTATAAAGGATATCCTTTGATGATTTAATATTAGTAGTTCTTAGTTAACTTAAAAGAGTTGCCTTTTGAGGAGTTTGTCTTGATACTAGGTATGGACTGGTTGTCCAAGTATTAAGGAATAGTGGATTGTAAGTAAAAGAGGTTAACTCTCAAGGCTAATGATGGTGCTAAGATTAGAGTTGTGAGAGAGAGGACATACTTTTTATCCAATAGTATCTTGATAGTCAAAGTGAGACAAATGATGAGAAAGGGCTGCTAGGCTTATCTGGCACACATGTTTGACACAAAGAAAGAGAGTCTAGATGTAAGCAATATACTAGTAGTATCTAACTGCATAGATATTTATCAGAAAAGTTGCCCCAATTACCTTCAGAATGGGAACTCAAGTTTAGCATTAAAGCTTTACTTGGAACTGCTCTGGTATCAATAGCTCCATATCGAGTGGCTCCAGTAGAGTTAAAAGAACTGAGGATATAGCTACAAGAGTTGTTAGATTAGGGCTTTATAAGACCTAGTGTTTCACCTTAAGGAGCACTAGTGTTGTTTGTTAAAAAGAAAGATAGATCCCTTCAATTGTCTATAGATTAAAGATAACTAAATAAAGTGACCATCAAGAACAAGTATCCCTTCCTAAGGATAGATGACCTATTTGATTAGATTAGAGGAAATGGAGTGTTTTCCAAGATTGATCTGAGGTCTGGCTATTATCAGCTAATGGTGAAAGAGTTAGATGTGGTAAAGATAGCTTTTAGAATGAGTTATAGCCACTATGAGTTTTTTGTAATGCCATTTAGGCTTACTAAAGCTCCTATAGCTTTTATAGATATGATGAATAGAGTCTTTTAATAGTATCTAGAACAATTTGTAGTTGTCTTCATTAATGAAATCTTAGTTTATTCTAAGATTAAAGAAGAGCATGAATAACATTTAAGGATAGTTTTATAGATTTTAAGAGAAGAGAAGCTCTATGTCAAACTTAACAAGTGTGAGCTTTAGCTTAATAAGGTGTCTTTTTTAGGGCATATAGCTTCTACTGAAGGGATTCGAATTGTTCTCAATAATATTTGGGTAGTTATGGAGTGGAAGCCACCACAAAACACCACTGAGATCAAAAGTTCCTTGGGTTGGCTAGTTATTATAGATAGTTTGTGAAGGGGTTCTCATTAATCATAGCACCTATAACTCATTTGTTAAAGAAAGATGTTAAGCTTGTTTTGGATGACAAATGCCAAGAGAGTTTTGACAAGCTTAAGGTGGTGATGTTGATAGAAGCACCCATTATTGTTCAACTAGTTTCTAGGAAAGATTTCACCAGCTACAATGATGTTTCACATAATAGGTTGGGTTATGTTCTTATGTAAGAAGGAAAAATAGTTGCCTATGCTTCTAGACAGTTGAAGCCACTTAAGAAGAACTACCCTACTCATAATCTAGAGCTTGTAGCAATTGTGTTTATATTAAAGATATAGAGACATTATTTTATAGAGAGAAGTGTTATGTATACACTAATCATAAGAGTTTGAAATATCTTTCAACATAAAAGGAGTTGAATTTAAGATAGAGAAGTTAGAAGGAATTGATCAAAGACTATAATTGTTTGATCAATTATTATCCTAGAAAGGCAAATGCAGTCGATGATACACTTAGTAGGAAATTCATCGTAGCTATAAGAGCTATAAATGTCATATTACAGCTGATGAGTGATGATGCTTTATTAGCAGAGATGTAAGTAAAACCTAGTTTGCTTCCACAAGTTAAAGATAGCTAGAAGGATGATCATAGGTTAATAAGCATGACAAGTTCCATCCAAGAGTGGAAGCCTATTGAGTATGAAATGATGGTGATGGTTGTCTATATTAACATGAAAAGGTCAGAGTTCTAGATGTTGAAGAGTTCAAGAAACATATTTTAGATAAGGTTCACAATACTCCTTATGTTATACATCCTAATAGCATGAAGATGTATCAATACTTGAAGTTGTCCTATTAGTGGCTTAGTATGAAGAGAGAAATATTAGAGTTCATGACCAAGTGCCTTACTTGTTAACATGTAAAGGCAGAACATCAAGTTCTATCTAGATTACTAAATCTTATAGCAATTCTAGAATAGAAATTGGATAGAATCACTATGGACGTCATGGTTGCATTGCCTATGATAAGGAGCTAGTGTGAATCAGTATGGGTTATGGTAAATCACCATACCAAGATAGCTCATTTCATACTAGTGAGAATGGACTATTCTTTGGAGAAGCAAGCTTAATTGTACATTGATGAGGTTGCCAGGTTACATATAGTGCCATCTTCAGTTATATCAAATCAAGATCCATAGTTTACATCGAGGTTTTGGAAGAAACTTTATAAGGCCTTAGGTACTCAGTTAAGTTTCATCACGACATTTAATTTGCAGACTGATAGATAGTTAGAAAGAGTCATTGAGGTGCTTAAGGATATGTTAAGGAGTTATGCCATCAAGTTTAAAGATAGTTGGGATCACTATCTATCATTGGCAGAGTTTGCATACAATAGCAACCATCAAGTGAGTTTGGATATCGCTCCTTATAAGGCATTATATGGAAGAAAGTGTAGAACTTCTTTATGCTAAAGTGAACTCAGTGAAACCAGGCTTATAGGATTGAATTTGATCAAGGATGTTGAGGAAAAGGTCAAGATCATTAGAGATAGGTTGAAGGTAGCATCTAATAGACAAAAGTCTTATGTTGATCATTAGAGAATGGATATTGTGTTTGCTATGAGAGATAAGGTGTTTCTAAAGATTTCACCATGGTAAAAGGTTCTACATTTCAACAAAAAGGGAAAGCTGAGTTTAAGGTTTATTAGACATGTATAAAGTGACAGAATGTGTGGCACCAGTAGCCTATAGGCTAGCATTGTCATTAAAACTTTAGTAGATTCATGATGTCTTCGATGCCCTTATGCCCAAAAGATATAAATCAAATTCAGCACATGTACTATCTGTGGGAGAAGTTGAAGTGAGACTACATATGTCTTATGAATAAGAGCTTGTTAAAATCTTAGCTAGAGAGGTTAAAGAGTTACGGATAGTCCCACAAGTGAAAGTTGCTTAGAAGCACCATGGGATGGAAAAGGCAACATGAGAAATAGAAGCAAAGATGAGAGAGCAGTACCCTCCCCTATTTAAACAAGGTAATGTTAAGGATGACATTTCTTTTAAGAGGGGAAGTAATGTAATGACCCTAAAATCTCAACTTTTATGAATAGTTTATTCTCGAGATAAATAGTGTTTTTGAGACTCGGGATACACTTAAGCTACTGAATGAAAGTATTAATCATAAAACAATTTTAGGCAAAGTTTAAAACCAATCTGAAGTCATTTGTTTAGTTAAAAATGCTAAGAAAGTTTTCATGGTAGTGTCTTATGAATAGTGAACAAAATAAAGTTGAACAATAAAATATTTTAAAAGTTTCTAAGAAAATTTTGGGATTTATACAACCTTATACTCAAAAATTCTAATTAGCTTGTTGGTGTTGGAATTGGAATTTTTGGAGGTCAGGAAGTATTTTTTGTTAAAAATTGGGTAACATAAAAGTGGTGATTTAATTTGGTTTTTCTCATTTTTTAAGCTCGGATTTTTAGAGGGTTATGAGGCCTAAATTAGGTGGATTCTAGAATTTTTAATTGAGATTTAATTAAGCATACAAGAGAAGGAAAAAGTGAAAAAAAATGAGAGAATGAAAAAAGATTAATTTTCAAAAATTATATAAAGGGGTCAAATATAATTTTTTGTCAAAATTCTTCTTTTCTCTTCCCCTCTTCAATCCTCTATAAAGCCAATAACTTTAAGGTCCCTTTTCCCCTATTTTTAATTCTTCATCCTTCCCTTTAAGCATAAATTAGTTTGTTTAAAGCATTTTTTAGTACCCTTGCAGTTTTTAAATCACCTTGTGTGCAAGAAATCTGAAGAAAATTAAGACAATTGCTCAATTTTAATGCATGATGAATAGTAACCTTTTTCGATTTGGGTAAGAATTTTTAAAACCCGCTATTTTTCCCATAATCTCATGTGCCCAAGAGTCAATATATGTGGTTATTTTTAATTTTTGATGCTCGTATGATTTATTTTGAACTTTTATGAAATGAATCTATAATGGGCAATCGAGAAAACGGACAAAAAATGAGATAAGGGAAAAGAACAAGGTGTGAGCTATCATTGAGAGTGCATTTTGACTCTCTTAATATGTGTAATCCAAATAACTTGCATGATTTTATTTATGACTTAAATTTTCCATATTATATCCTAAATGAAATAAATGCAATTAATGTGCAATAATGCCTAATAAAAGCAATTAATGAGTATTTAATAATGTTGATGAAGTGAATATATATATGTAATTAATAATGATGAGATTATAATGATAGGGATAATGAAAGTTGAATTATGGGTATATGTTTATGTGTATGTAATAATGTAAGTAGCATGATAAATGTGAATTATGTATACATATAATGTTAAATTGTTATGTAGATGAATTTTAGTGATGATTTATCTATGCATATATGCTAAGGGCATTAAAGGACCTTATAGCTAAAATGGCCATATGAGTATGTGTGAGTGAATGCTGGCTTATGTATGTATGTATATAAAGCTATGCATTTTTACAAGTCAAATGTGCATAAAACTTGATCATAATAAGTAATGGACAATATGAACATAAGGTACAAAATTTGAATGAGATGTTGTGAATAGTAAAAAGAATATGTAAGAGTGAGTTTATGTTATGAGTAAGGCCAAATGGCTAATGTTATATGAAAGTGCCTTTGAGATGTATTAAGTGTATGACATAATATGAAATTTTTGAAATGAGTGACAATGCATTCTTTAATCTTTAATATGCACTTAGTAATGTAATTATGACATAAAATGAGTTTTATGTGCTTTATTACTTCCTAATGTGCTTGTAGCATGTTTATGGCATAAATGACATGAATGTTGTAACAATAGCTTAATAGCATGATTATGTTATATAAGACAAGCATACTATAGATTTGTTGTATTTTACTAGGGACAAGAGCGATTAGTATTTAGAGTAGCTGCCTAGCTCTACACCAACACCACTAATCTTTTGCCCATAAAGGGTTTAGAATCAGATCTTATTTATGCCTTTATAATCTACCTTCCTTTTTATGCAATGTTTATCAATCCATTCTCATATGAACAAGCATTTTAATTAAATTATACTTGTCACTTTTTTACATAAAGAGAGTAATTTATAATATTAAGAATATAAACAATTACAAGTATATATTAACATCAAGAAATCAAGTCATTCATTGATTGTGGTGTGACCTAACAATTACTCATAATTCCATATGAATAAGTAGTAATTGCCTAACTCCCATCTCTAGGCGATTGGCCTTTGTTAAAATACATTTTTCATGTGACTTTTATTAAGAAAACTTAAAACCGTTATATTAAGAAAACACTAATTAATTATGTAGAAAATGATTAATGTGAGGTTAGCCTTTTACGTGTAAAACAAGTTATTATTTTACCTATTGCGACCCAAAATAATCAAGAGAATGACAATAACTTGTGTGATACAAACATTATAAGGTATGTTGTTTTGTCCCATTATTGCATCATCAGGTCCATGCGAACTCAATTCAGCTTCAATTTATGTCTATGCAGAGTATAACATGTCATGGTTGATATGTCTATCTAGACCTCTAATTCAATAAGAATGGTGACTCGTACACAACTCAAGGAAAGAGGTTACTAACACAAATAATGGTCTATGAGGACCTAAGAGCAATACCAAATAGAATGACAACAACTTGTGTGACACAAATATGTATGATCATAATGCATGCCTAAAAGATGATTATCACTTAAGGAATGAAGTACTAATTATGTAAAGTAAAACATGATGATAAATACAAATATTCATAAAGACTAGGATTCAAAGTATATGTCTATGAAGACTACACTCTTCATGAAAGGGAGTTCGTATAGACTACAAAATAGAATAAGCATGCATAAAATGTATACATTTGTGCAGATTATAATTCTAGTGAAAGGGAGTTTGTGTGGACCTCACATTAATTCTAGAATATCAATATGCATTTTAAGGCATAGAATAATCACAAAACATGATAACATCAAACAAGCATGTCAGTATGGTAAATAGGATACGTTGAAACATAGTATACAAAGTAAATGGAAAACTATTATTGAACATCGATCCATACGGACCTTGTATTATATACATGTCCAAATAATAGGTTTGCACGGACCTCACATGCATTAAAATAGGTCCATGTAAACTTAGGCATTAGTTCCAAAAAGCATGTGCGAATACAATTTTCCATAAATGATTAAAAAATTATTAAAATAATTTAAAAGGTTAACCTACTCTTATAATTGACATGGGGATTACATAGAATCACCTCTCATGTCAATTGATCATCAGAGATCATTGGATATAGCAAACAACATAAATAAATAAATGAATATGATTAAAGGAGCCTCAGATCTTACTTTGAAGTTAACACCAAGTAATAAGACAATGGTTGAGTTTTAGAAAGAATGACTATTTTAGTGAGGGCATAGGACAAGTAGATTCGATCCTACTTTAGACTCAGCACCTAAAGTATCAAAAATTGAGTGATGAATGTCTATGGATTGTGTATCAATTATCTTAAATTGTTTCTATATCCCCTTTTGTCTTTTGAAATAAGTTGATAGGAGGGGTATTTATAGGGTTAGAGAACAGCTTTCTCGTTTAAAAGAAGCAGAGTCCAGTTAAGATTGGGATTTAGAGTCTAAATAAAAGATCACACTTACAAAAGTTTTTCATTAGTAGGTCCATATGGACCTTGATCACTAGGTTTATGTGGACTTAAGCTTTAGGTTTACTCTAGTGGTTTATGGGCCTAGTATTATGTTAGTCTGTATGGACTTTATGGCATTAAATACATGTAGGCTTGTACCATGATGGTCTATACAGACCTTAGTTTTAGTTTTATTGCCTTATTACTTGAGCTTGTCTCTAGTTATCATTATTAGCCCGAAAAGTGAAGGAGTCCATACTGTGGGGGCTTCACCCCTACACCCCTATTGGAATTACAATCTAGCTTTGCACTAACATAAATTCCCATTTCTTTTACAATTGGGGTTACACCATGAGCTTTTTAGGTCGAGCTAAAAAGTTCGAATACATAAGAAAGTCTTAGACCCAAAATCAAGGCGTCTACACATATGATGAGATAAGAATTTTAAAGCATGTAGATGGAGTATCTACGGATATTAGGATGTTGGTGCATCAGCTTATAAGCCATGTACTCACTTTGATAATTATGGAGTAATATTGTAATATCTATGAATTTAGGCTCCGTGAATAGTGCCACAGGACTAGAAAGTGTGCCTAGGTTACTAGGTCACTTGCACATAAATTGAGGCAATAGCACTAGTCTTAAAACTTTAAGGGGCTCTAAGTTGATGAAAAAGTTGAAATTTAAAAATTTAGTAGAACCAATAATTTATTTTAGACAGTAAGGAATGCATCTATGCAATAAAAATTTTTTAGGTCGAGATTAACTAAAGATATGCTTAGACGGACCTAAAAATGGTGGACCTTGAAGCTCAAAAACTCCACTGGGTCCATTAGTGAAAGAATTTTTAGATTTTAAGGTGGTTTGCAAATTCTCAAAATTTTTGAGGTTGGCACGCAAATTAAGGCAGTTTGAAACCTATCTTATCGATGTAATTTGGCCATAAAAATTTACTAGTAGATAAAAGGGACTAAAATATGAATTTTAAAATGAATAATATAATTTTTTGAGGTTCGAGTGAATTTTTAAAGTTTGCCAAAAAATCGAGATGGTTTCGGGACTTTTAAGAAGTGTCAGGACTACCTTTATCATGCCAAAATGGGACCCACACTATGTCAAGTGGCCAAGGAGGCTTTCCAAGTGGCAAATCTCACTTGACATGTGGATTTCCACATGGAATGATGAAAAATTTTCTTCCTCCTTTCCCTACTATTACCGACGCCAAGAGAGAATTGATCTGGGTATAACTTTTTCATCTCTTCACCAAAAATGGTGATTCTAGTTGATAAATTTACCTTTGTCTATTAAGCACCATGAGGAAAAAGAATTAGGCAAAAATAACTTCTCAATTGGGAGATAAAATTTGTTAAAGTTCATTGGTTCAGACAGTCTAGAATGATGACCCTTAAGTGAGTTCATGGCTATTTCTCCTCTATTTCTTGAATTTTTTTGGCTACCATTTGATATTGGATCATACCTAACACCTGTGTGATTATGTGTATGAGGTTTTTGTGGCAATTGGATGGCATATTAAAGTCCATGTAAAGGGAGGAAAGTCACTATTGATACTAAACAATTTGGTGTTCTTATGGATTCAAGGGTCTTTTCTCATTTTATAAGTGAATTTCAAGCATTTCTTTCATGCAATGAGGTGCCTAGGATGATGAAAAATAGTTTAGGATGGCTGGAAAGTTGAGCTTTTGAATAATTACTTCAATGCAAAGGATAATTAAATGGTGACTTAGTGAATTAGGGAGCAAAGGTTCTAAGAACTTGGAAATTTGACTCTAATTGCTTGCTAACTTTATTGTGTATGGATGCTTGGATAGGGTATATGATGCCTAAAATATGAATTAACAATTGCTTGGCATGCTAGAATAAGAACTATGGTAATGGTGATTAGAAAATGTTAGGAGAAGTATCTCCCATGCTTGTACTTGAGAACTACCATGGATGAATATTATGTGTGATGTTATGTGACCTATGAGAATTGGCTTAAATTAGGTATATGTGTGTGTATTTATATTCATGGAATATATGTATGGATGCATATTGATATGGTGGAAAGGGAATGGAAGTATGTATAATTTTCCTTGATAACTCGAGAGCATAATGATGGCAATATGGCATATAATGTAGCTTATGGAAGTGTTAGGTATATGAATTATATTGGTTAAGGCAATTGCCTTATAATGACTTTAAATTGAACAATGCATATGGCATGTTGATATATTAAATATACTTTGAGAATGTATCTTTAAATGACTAAAAAGGTTGAATTAAAACATATGGTTATGACTTAGAATAATTACTTAAAAAGTGGCTTGAAATGAACTATGAGAATTGAACATTAACTTATGCCTTTAGGGCTAGATTTGAGATATAAGTACGGATGGCAATTGTGCCTATTGTTTGGCTTTAGAAGTGGCCTAGATATGATTAGCTTTAGGCCTATGACTATGCTTAATAAGATGTTGAAAACTATGCTAAAATTGGACTTAAAATAATACCATAAATGTGTCTTGAAAAGTGGTCGAAATGGCCCGTAACTGTTTAGTTTACCATTATCTAAACCAAAAATGTCACTAAACAGAAACTATTAATTTCCTAAGAAATAATGCTATGATAAATTATAATATGTTAAACCTTGTATATTGGTAATAATAAAACTTAATAATAATTTCGGGATTTTTACCTGGTAAAGCCAAAATGTGGCTATACCAGACTAGCTGAAAAATAAATTGTGTGATAAAATTTATAACTACCTATTATTGCAACTTAAATATTATAAGAACACTTTTGGTCAATAAATGGACTTGAAATGAGCTACTTAGCCCATTAGTTAGACACCCACTGGATGGGTTTGTAACACTCATGATTTGAAGCTCCGTGAATAGTGCCACAGGGACCAAGAAGTGTGCCGGGGTTACCAAGTCACTTGCACATGGATCAAGGTAGTGGCACTAGTCATGAAACTTTAAGGGGCTCTAAAATGGTGAAAAAGGCAAAATAAAAAAATTTAAGAGAACCAATATTTCAATTTAGCTAGTAAGGAATACATCTGTGCAATAAAACTTTTTTGAGTCGGGACAGATTGGAAAATATTAAACCCTAAAGCTAAAAAATTCCACTGAGTCCATTGGTGAAAGAATTTTTGAAATTGAAGGTCTTTTACAAATTCTCAAAATTTTTTAGGTTGGCATGCAAATCGAGGTAGTCTAAAAAATTATCCTATCGATGGAATCTGGCCATGAAATTTATGAGTAGATAGAGGTGATTAAAATAGGAATTTTAAAATAAACAATATAATTTTCTAAGGTCTAAATGAATTTCTATGAATTTTTGAAGTTTTTCAAAAAATTAGGATGGTTTGGGAATTTTTAGGACCACTTTTGACATGTCAAGGTGGGCCCCACTTCATGCTAAGAGGGTATGCAAGCTGCCAAGTGGCATAGGAAGCATGAAAAGTGGATTTCCACTTGGTTGAACAAAAAGGTTTCCTTCCTCATTTCTCCTATGTTGCCGACACTAGTCCTAAATAGAAACCACTATATCTTCCTTCTCCAACCACTATTTTGGATGATTCTAGTCCCTAAACATTCTTATATGTGTTAGGCACCATGAGGAACAAGAATCAAGCCAAAAGGAGTTGTCAATTGAGAGATAAAATTCATCCAAAGTGACTAGTTCAGAGTAATCCAGAACAGTGTGTTTAAGGTGAATTTTAAGTGATTCCTCCTTCTCCCTTTATGTTTTTGGCTGCCAATTAGTGTTATGGGGTACCTAAGACCTATGTGTTGGTGTGTATGAGGTATTGGTGGCCATTTAAGGCTAGCTTAGAGGTCACGAAGAGAGGAGAAGAGTACCGTGGCAAGCTGGATAGTTTAGGTGCTTGAGGATTGTAAGGCTTTTCTTCAAAGGTATATAGACTTACAACATTTTCTTCATGTGTTTGGGTGCTTAGACTAATAAACCTTGACCTAAGATGGCTAGAAGGTTGTATCTAAGGGTGATTTCTTCTTGGGTGATGTTGGTCATCTTGAGTTTTTAGTGGAATTTAAAATGAAATTTTAAGTAGTTGTATAATTAGCCTTAATTGCTTGCTAGAATTTACTGCTTATGGTTATTTAAATGGGAAGCATGCTACCTATGATGAATTTAGAATGTGCTTGGCATGCTAGGATATGAGTTAAGTAAATTTGGGTAAGGAAATCACCATGATTGTGTATTTTTGCTTGCACTCGTGAGCTATAATGAGTGGTTTCTAAAAAAAGTTATTTTGTGCCTTAGCTAAATTAGCTTAAATTGAGATGTTTATAACCATAATTGAATCAATGGCATGGAGATATGATTGAATATGGTGATTATATGGAAAAGAAAGGAAATTAAGTCCATTTCCTCCATGTACTTGAGAGCATTAGTTATGGCATGTTAAATTGAAATTTTAAGTTGTTATGTGTTAATTAAGTACAGTACTTTAACTTAATTGTTGGCATGAAATGGCTATAGAATTAGCTAAGTATATGACGTAGTGATATCCCAATATACACTTGAAAATATACCTTGAAATGGCTAAGAAAGTTTTGGTTAATAAATGAAGTTAAATTGAGCTAGTTGGCCCATTAGTTAGACACTCAATAGATAGGTTGACCGGTCAACTTAGGGTTTTGCAGCTGCTAATTCATTGGTGGCTGGAGAGGTCTATGGACTAATCTCTATTATGTCACCCAGTTATTGATGGAATTTATTGGTGGTTAGAGAGGTTTACAAACTAATCTTTATTATGTCACCCAGTTATTGATGATGATTTATGGCTAGTGAGGCCTACGGGCTTATCTCTATTATGTCACATAGTTACTTTTATTTTTAGCTAGGGAGGCCCACAGGCTGATCTCCATTATGTAACATATTTATTATGTCTAAGGAGGCTATGGCTAATCTCCATTGTGGCACACAGGCCGGTGTAGCAGCATAGGTCCACAATGGGAACCACTGCACCAATTATTTTCCCTCTAGATCCAGTGTCTTACAGTGTCATTTATCTAGTTGGCCTATTGAAATAAATTAAGTAATAAGTAGAATAGGCATTAAAGATGAAGTTTAAACTTATTTGGATGACTTTTACTTAGAAAGTAGTAAAAATATAATCAAAAGGTATTTTAGTCAATTTTCCACATATAAGTGAATAAAGGAATTTTTGTAAAGTATGCTTATTAAAAATAATAATACTTGTTTTAAATGATTTATTTGAGGCAAAAATGATATTTTCAGACTTTAAAAATACCTTAGGGCTATTTTAGTAATTTGGCACCTCGGTGAATAATTAAGTTATTTAATAAAGTAAAATTATTCCTTTAACTGCACAAGTATGTTAATAATATAATGCCATGATTATATTACTTTAAGTTCACCACTAAGTATCTCGTATACTCAGTGTACCTATTTTGGTGCACAGGTACACAGTAGTGGGAACTTGCCTCATAAAGCATGACGATAGTGATTCAGAGGACACAAGTGAAAGATTTTAATGTAATTATTATATAGTTTTGATACCCATATACTTAGGTAGGAGTTGGGTAAAACTTGAATATAAGTTGTGGACTTGTAATGTAAATCAAGTAATTATAACCTGCTAATGTAAATAAAGTATCTATGCATGTTCTTTGGTGAATGTATGATTTTATATGATATGTGATGAGTGATGTGAGCTTGAGGCCCTATATATATACATGATTTATTTATGGCCTGAGGCCTGAGTTTGATGTGTGCTTAGGTTGATGTTGGGCTAAGAATGGGGAACCAAATGGGTCCAAATATTATGAATTGCTTATAGAAGTGTTAAACAGGCCTAATAAAATTTTTGGGATAGGACCTGGACAGCCGTTATGCTATTGAAATTTCTAAGTTCTTAAAAATGACCCGTAATCACCTAAATTGGCATTTTTTGTATAACTATACCATGATAAGCTATAAACCGTATGTATAGTGAAATTGGAAAACAAAGTGAGATAAATGATTTAGTAATGAAAGTAATAGAAGAACATTACTAGTGACCTAGAAGTACATGCATCACCTATACTATCTCTTAGGGGATCTAATAGGGGGTGTCATAGGGTTGATTGATTAACTTAGGGTTTGAGCAATTCTTAGTTGTTTGATATTCAAGCAATGATATTTCTTTATAGCTGGAGAGGCCTATAGGCTGATCTCTATTATGTCACATGCTAGATGAGATTATTTATGGCTGGGGAGGCTTATGGGCTGATCTCTATTATGTCACAAATATTGAGGTTTTATATTTGTTTAGAGAGGCTACCGGCTGATCTCTATTATGGCACATATGCCGATACAGTGGCGCAGTTTAAAAATGGGGACCACTGCACTAGTTTACTTTCCCTATATGTCTAGTGTTTGCAAACGTTGTCTTTCTAGTTGGGCCAGTGAATTAAATTAATTGAATAATATATATGGTCATGGAAATGAAATTAAGCATAATTGGATAATATTTTTTAAGTAATTAATGAAATATAGACTTAAGGGCATTTTGGTCATTTTATACCCATGTTGTTAAGTAAATTGATTAATGTAAAGTATACATGCTATGAATATTAATAACTATTTTAAATAAATTATGTGAGTTAAAAAGGTTATTTCATGACATATAAATGCCTTAGGGATAATTTAGAAATTTGGCAATATGTTATATAAATTAAATCAAATAATTTGGTAAACTCAGTTATTAGACTGCACATGTCTGAAAAGATATAATATCATAATTTAAATGCTTTAAGTTCACCACTGAGTATCTCATATACTTAGCATACCTATTTTGGTGTGTAGGTAATCAAGAGTGGAATTCTACCTTATAAAGCTTATAGATAAGAGTTCAGAGGATACCCTTGAAAGAATTTAAAGTAAATGTTGTACAGTTTTGATATCCATGTGCTTAGGTGGGAATTGGGTAGAAAACATGTATTCAAGTTCGGTAAATGTGATGTATATAAGTATGCACAAACTATTGATGTAAACATAATAGCACTATATGTTTTCCTTATGAATGTATATTTTGAAATTATGCTTATTGATGATGTGAGCCTGAGGCTCTGTATCTGTGGCCTAAGGCCTATGATTGCTATGTGATAGCTGCTGATGTTAGGTTGAGAATAAGGGACCAGATGGGTTTAAGAGTTATGGAATGTTTATAAAAGTGATTAAATAGGCTTTTAAAATTTTTAGAAGGGACCCGAACAAATGTTATGCTGCTAGAATTTTTGAAATTTTAGATATGACTCATAATTACCTGGCATTGACATCATTTGCATGAATACAACTTAAGTCAGGTATACACCAAAAGGAAGTGAATTTGGGAAACAAAGTAAGTTAAACTGATGTAAAGTAATGCAAGTTAAATGAATGGTACTAGTGACTAATTTTAGGATAGGTGACTTAGGAGTGTGTGCATCACCTATGGGGTTTCTTAGAGAATCCAGTAGGTGGTGTCACAAATATTATTACATAATATGCTTAATATGGAAAAGTCATGATATAAAATATGCATGAACATAGTCATATAATGACTATACAATTCGTAATATAATGCGTTCTTGCAATGCATAATGATGTATTAAGTATATAATTAATGATTTCCCAATTTAGTCATATGTTGGCTAAGACAAAGTAATTAAAAGTAATATTAACTGATAATAATAAAGTGGAATGAAAAACATATTTGATTAGTAACCCATGCAAGTAACAGCCTAGTTGGATTGGTTAACTAGTCAATTAGGAGTCACAATAGCTACTAAGGTACTTCTGTGCCTCCATAGCCTTTGAGTTGCGACACGTGAACCTTCAAGTTGATTTCATTTTTCTAACCCATGAGTATGATGCATTGATCTTCGAATCTTATTTTTGACTATCGGGTTTGATGTGTAATTATGATTTAATTTTATGTCTTGACTTATGGGTCCATGATTTTTCTAACCTTCAGTTCTAATGCATGCGAGGCCTATATGGTCTTAAAGGACTAAGAGGTCTATTGATACTTCGTCATCCACAATGTCATTGTTCTTGAGTATAGGCTTAATAATCGAACTAATTAAATAATAAGTTAGTTTGCATAGTTCGTGTTATATTTATAGAGACTATTATTATTATTATTATTATTATTATTATTATTATTATTATTATTATTATTAAGTTAAATGCTTAACTTCTATGTCATGTTAGTATACGTATGCTTGATATGCAAATTGTGGTGTGATTTACGATATAAATCATATCCATTATTTCCATATTAATGTATGAAGCATTTTTGGCATATTTACTCAAGTTATTTCGATTACACCCCTAAGTTATTGCTTAGCACATTATTTATTTTTCAATGTGTAGGTAAGGTGACAATTTGAAAGAAAGCCTCAGATCATCAAATTATCATGAGAGCAAAATTTTTTTGGTATATTTAGTAACTATAATTATGAACTTTTTGGTATATAAAATAGAAAGTGCTCGTATAATGTATTTTTTTAAGATTGGCGTAAAATGTATAAATTTTTGGATTTCTAATTCATGTAACTGTAAAGTCTATATAAGTTTAAATTGTTGTATGGTATCTTTTCATGAGGTTGAGATAATGTGTTTGTGATATTAGAGTGATCAAAAGGATCACAGAGTTGGTAAATTGTTGAGAAATGTTTCTATAATTATTTTTCCTAATTAGAGGTTACTATTCAAAATTTGGGATAGTGCTCGGTACTGCTGTTATACTACCAAATTTTTGGCATGAGAATTCTCAAATTTGAATATGTAACTCGGTTTTTGAAAAGTTTTTTGAAAACTCACATTTTGATGTTTTAATCATGAATGATAAAATGTTTTAAATAACATTGTGTGTGTCAAGATTAGATAACATGTTATGTGCACACTCCTTAGTTAGGTTCAATGAGCAGATTGGGTAGGGGTGTCACATTTTTCCTAGCAGAATTCAAGAAGAAATATATTACATAACACTATCTAGATAATAAGAGGCAAGAATTTCTCGACCTAAAATAAGGAGACAGATCCATATCT
>CANXYI012292317.1:0-10587 GCA_948208565.1 Hura crepitans | reverse complement strand
GGTAACCTTGAGAAAGCTAACTAGAGGAATGCAGCTTGATGATCCGTTACGCTGCATGTACAGTAAGTAAATCTAGGGGTTTTTGAAACTTATAGCATCATCTGTTAGAGCTCTAAGCCACGAAACCCATCGCTCAACATCTATGAATGATGCATAACAGCTCGGGTCAGCAAATACTTCAAGCCATAAGATCCAAGGGCACAAAGTGGAGGATAATCCAACAGGCAAAACTTCTCTTATAGCCAAACCTAAAAAATCACTGTTAGGAATGAAAACCTATGAAGACATCCTAAGCAAAAGTTAAGCAAAGGGTAGGGTGAAAACCCACAAGGGCAGTCTATCCCTAAAAAGTCTATTAGGAATGAAAAACTGTAAGGGCTTCTTAGGTAAAAGACAGACTAAAGAATAGGGTAAAAACCCCTTTTGGGGAGGTCTATTAAAAAAACCTAAAGTAGAAGTCAGCTCCTATGGAAAAATCTAGCTTCTCTAGACTGCACAATGTCAGGACCAATAATTGTTTTAGCCAAGATTAGAGGAAAAAGATTCAACCCTTTCATCAAATCATTGATCACACTGAATAACTGAAAGTCTCCAAAGTAGTCTTCAACCAAAATTATCAAGTATTTAAAGAAGAATATGAATAAATACGTGCTCGTACAGAGGGATGGAATGCCTGTGTAGCTTTCAACATAGTCCAGCAGTGCACTTAAAGAGACTGGCCCTCTCCTAGAGACCCATTTGGCAACCGATGATAGTAATATGCCCAATGCATCAACAGCCTCATACGGGTAGCGAGGAACTCAAGTTGGGCAGTAGGGTAGTGCATTAGAAGAATGAAACACACCCAAAATTGTAACAATTTCATCGGACAGGGGGCACAACTCTTGATGAGAGAATTAGAAGACATGGAATTGCAGGTCCTAAAATTAGGTCGCTGCCTTGAGAAAAGACTGGTCAAGATGCACTCTTCAGAGAAATTTTACCCCTCTATAGGGAGCTAAGGTGGAAGTCGCCCATGTAAAAGGGAGATTAAGAATTTTATGAAGTTTTTAGAAGAATTTGTCACTTATTGTTGCAAAAATGAGGAAAAACTCAAGTGACATGAGGATCTATGCATGCATTAGTGCATTTATAGCTTAAAAAGATGGAAAAGGGTCATTTTGGACAAAAATAGGTGTTTTGAGTGAAAACGGTCATTTTTTGGTTGAAAACAGCCATTTTCAGGCCTTAAAATGGTCGTTTTCATTGGCCAAAATGGCCATTTTAGCATAGCAAAAATGGTCATTTTCCCCTTACTATAAAAGGTTTATTTTTTTTCATTTTTTTGTCATTTTCATACATTTTGACAACTTGTTAACCAAACACTATATACATATACACGTGTGTAATCATGCCACCATGCCAACAAAGTTGCCCACATCACCAACCTATGCCAAAACATGTGGTAATGCCGAGTTGGCTCATTGATGAGGAGGTCGAGCAATACAAATGCCAAGCCATAATTACACTGAGTGGGAGCTGTTACATATGCGCCCAAACATTGCAAGACTTGGGGGTGCTAAACTGGATGGATTAGCTGCTCGCCCAAATGGGATGGCGAGAATTCTACCTATAGAGATACACCACTTATTTGGCTATCACATTGGAGTTCCTGAGTAGCTTCTGATTTTGACAAGCCCGTTCAAGCGACACATCCGCCATACATTTTGCCATACTAAGGACTAGATTCAATGTCTCCTTCCTTTAGTTTATCGAGCTATTATGCCTACCCACTGATGAGGAGACAGAGGTCTCTAAGAACCTAGATGAGCATTAGGAGTCCATTGGTCAGATTAGCACAATCTACAATGCCAGTCAGACTAAGGCATTCACTATTCGAGTCCCGATCCATTACTACTTGAATCGGGTTTCGGCTCTCAACTATCTAAGGTGAGTCAGTAGCTCCGATTAGTTGAACCGGATCGAGCTATATGGCCTCTAAGCTATAGAGCACAACATCCTATTTAAGCCGACCTAGACCATTCTCAAGCACCTTCACCGAGCCAACTGATCCCTAGGCAAAGGGATCGTCATAGGAGGAGTTGTCATTGCCATTCAGCTAGGGCTAGGCATCACAGAGTAGCACCTTAGTGAGTCCGTTCAATAGTAGCTATAGTTCAACTAAGACACTTGCATCACCATTAGGATCGCAAGGGCCGATCCTCAGGTACTAGTAGGCTGCAGGATGCTAGTAGCTGCTGAGTTAGATTAGTAGGTAGGGATAACTAATTCATCCTAGACCTCGAGAAGCTCTTAAGGGCAGATTTGACCCTCGAGAGGCTAACATACAGATAGCGAACTGATGAGGTAGGTCCCTCTTCTTATGTGCCTCCTTCATCATCACTCGAGTCTCTTTCTCGGGGCTTGAAGACTCGGATGATGGAGCAGTTCCATATCATCCACACTAACATGAGCACGAGGATCGAGGAATCTAAGCATCGAATAGCCAAGAGGCTGGACATAATAAAGGTGGAGCTCTGGATGCTAAGGGATCAGAGACAGCCCCCAGATCCTTAGCCCGTTATTTTATTTTTTTATTTTATTTTCCTATACATATTAGTTTAGGACATAAAAATTTTATACTCAAAAAGCTTTCATCTAAATTGCCATATTTTATTCATCGTTTTTATTCTTTTGATAGAACATAGATAAAATAATAAAATAATAAAATATATGATAAAATAAAATAAATAAATAATAATAACAATAAATAAAAAATGAAAAATGAAATAAGAAGATAGATAAAATAATAATAAAAAAAGAAAGAAGAAAAGAAAGGAAAAAACAAAACAAAGTAGTAGAAAATAAATAATAAATAATATATGAACATAATAATAAGAGAGAAAAAAGAAGAAGAACAACAAGGAAAAGGCATAAAAAAATTATAGTTTTCAAAGCCATGACATGAATTCAAAAATGCACTCACACACACATAACCTGCATCTATGTTGCAAATAAACTCTGATGACTAACACATTTTACTTCAATTTTTCTACACAAAGGGTAACCTAAATTTTCTAGACAACCTTACAAATGTGTCAACATAATACTATCTACTTGTTGCAGGTAGCGAAGGTGGTAGCTTATTAACAACAAATCCTTTCAAAAAATCAGCTTCAGGTGCAACTTCTCACAACACTACCCAAGTTCGGGTGCAACATCTCAAAGCATTGCTCGAACCAAATTATCTTCGAGTGCAATGTCTCATAGCACTGCCTAAACCAAATTATCTTCAGGTGTAATGTCTCACAGCACTGCCTGAGTTCGGGTGTGATGTCTCATAGCACTGCTTGAACTAAATTATCTTCGAGTGTAACGTCTCACAACACTGCCCAAACCAAATTACCATTAGGTATAACATCTCATAGCATTGCTCAAGTTTGAGTGTAATGTTTTAGAGCACTGCCTGAACCAAATTATCTTTGGGTGCAATGTCTCATAGCACTACCCAAGTTCAGGTGCAATGTCTCACATCATTGCTTGAACCAAATCAACTATAGGTGTAATATCTCCAGCACTGGCCAGACCTTATTAACTCTAGTCACAGTGATTCTTACAAAAGGATCACCCTACAAGGTATGTGTTTCTTCCTTTTTCAAACTTTAAGTCACCTCACACATTTTGTAGTCACCTCCCTAAAGTTAGGGGCAACTATAGACACTGGGTCTCTGGGGCTCCTATGTGCAGTTTGCCTAATGATGATGAAAAGGACAAAAATCCTAATAAAAGGGTTTTTTATGTCCAAATCGAAGATCTCAAAAATTTTCCCTAAAAAAAGGGTCAAAACGGCCGTTTTCCCAAAGAAAATGGCTATTTTGGCAAAATAGGCCGTTTCCATGAGAAAATGGCTGTTCTCGGGTTAAAACAAGCATTTTCATTGTTAAAAATAGCCTTGAGAAGCATGTATAAAAGGGAAATTCATTTTTCCTTAAAGGGGTTGGTCATTTTAAGGAGAGAGAAAATTTTTAGAGAGAGAAAATACACCAAATAGGCAAAAATACACTCTTAAAACACCATTTTTTTGAGATTTCTAAAGATTCAAGCACGATTTTTCGGTCTGATCGAGACTTTTCTAAAGGTAAATATACTTAGTGTGTGAACTAACCCATTTTTCTACTATTTTCATTTTTCTTTCTACTTTATCCATTTACTAGTTAGATGTGATAAGTTATTTGCGTAATATTTTTTATATTTGTGTGACTATTTATTTTTTTTATTTCATTTTTGTCTGTCTCTCTATTTTTGCTTCGCATACTAATATATTATTTCTATTGTTATGATGCGAGTTATTTGATTATTTGAGATCTGACTGTTATTTTTTGATCGCCTCATTAAATCCCAGTGAAGTAACCTTTTAATGACCCTTTATTTTCTGTTGTCTATTTTATTCTGTGTTCTGTGCATTTTTCTGCTGACTTCTTTTATTGTCACCTATTTTTAGTTAGATTGTATTTTTAGGTGCTCACAAAATGTAATTTTATTTTTATTATTTATTTGGTTAGGATGTATTTTAGGTAATTGCCATGTAATATATTTTTATTGCTTGATTATTTCCCTATATATTCAATTAATGTTGTAATAAGTAGAAAAATGATTTTTCGCGCATTGGAAAAATAACGAAAATATTTTTTATTTAATTAATTGGTGTTTTGCTAATAAAATAGATTTTCATTTTCCTTAATAAAAGTCATAATAATGAAAATTTATTTTCTAAAATTGACATGCGAGAACTAAAGTTCTTAAGCTAATCAATAACCCAATTTTATGCATGACATTCTCAATTTCGATCCCGATATTCCATGAACACCGATTAGGTAGAAAATGATCTTTACGCATTAAAAAGAAATAATAATCAAAATAATTTTATACCTAATTAATTAGTGCTCTGTTAATAAAACAAATTCTAATTTTTTTAAGTTATGATGATAAAATCCGTTTTCTCAAATCGACATGCGAGAACCAAAGTTTTCAAACCAACCAATCATCCGATTTTAATAAAAGTCACTATAATAAAACCCATTTTCCAAAATTAACATACGAGAACCAAAGTTCTTAAGACAATCAACTGCTCAATTTCATATATGACATTCCAATTCCAATCACCTATTTATTTTTCTGTAAATATGTTTTATAATTTTTTCATACATGAATACATGATTTATATTAAATTGTAAAATGCCACTTGAGAAAAAGAATAATATTATAAATTGAAATCAAATTTTTGTATTAACTTGAGGTATAAATAAGAGTAGGGTTCTGAACCGCTTTGGTTTTGGCCCTACAAGGTATTTCTCGACTTCGGTTGGGTGGCGACTCTTACCTTGTAGAGCCCAACTCACTCCTCCTAGGCTAATCAAATAGGAATGGCCCTAGATTCCATTAGTTTCCTTCTCATCTTTCAAGACTCGATGAGACAGGCTTAGGTCGAGTCTTCAACTGTTTCTGTTTGATCTACCCAAGGAAAAATAGAAAGGACATGAACACCATCCTTTTCTAAGTAGTTTCAACATTCTTCAATCCAAAAGGCATAGCTATATAGCATAAAGTGCCCAATTCAATGATGAAGGCTATTTTGATCTTGTTAGCTATCTTATTTATGATTGGGTTGTACCCCACATTCCAATTAATGAAGATATCCATTTTACATATAGCAACACTATCGTCCAGTACATAATATACAGTAATGGGAAGTCATTCGAATAGGCATTATTTAAATCCATATAATTTATTCATATTCTGACTCTATTGTCTTTCTTGACAATAAGTACTGCATTTGCTATCCAAGTCAGTATTGTACCTCCTTTAAGAATTTAGGTTCAATCTACTTATAGTCTTCCTTTTTTATCTTCTCAGACCATTTTGGTCTTATCTTTCTGAGCTTCTATTTTACTGACTTTGTATCTAGATAAGTGTGGATGCATGTTTTACAGTCCTCTTGTTAACTCCATACATGTCTTTATAGGTCTAAGCAAAGAACTTTTTCATATTTTTTAATTATTCTTTCAAATTTTATTCCTACATTAGGAGTTATGTTAGATGCAATTAAGATTTTTTTAGGGTTTTTCATTGTATCGAGATTAAAATGGGTGCTATTGGTTAAATTAATGTTAAACATGTCATGAATGTCATGATTATAATTACACATGATGTAGTCAGATGAGAAATCAAAAAAATAAGCAAAATAATTCATTTTATTAGCATGAAAGACAAAAATATCATTGTCAAATAGTTCTAGTACAAATAAAATATCAGAAAAATCCTTAGAAAATGATGCTTTAACTTCTTCCATCTTCTCATTCTCTTTTGTCTGGGTGCCAAGTAGTGTTGTGGTTAGTATTTCTTCTTTAGGCTTTACCTCTAAATCAACCGGGTTGATCATGACTTCTTCAACTATCTTAACTTCTCTAGATGCCCAATTGAATATGTCATTGAAGATCTCAAAGCTCAGCACTACATTTTTATTGACTACCAGTGGCTCCAACTTGCCAACAATACCTAATGCTTTTTGAAGCTAGAATGAATCTTTCTTTTATCTTAGGAATACCTTTCTTTCTTTTCTTCTAAACAACTGACTCTATGTAACCTAACCCTCTACATTCTTTTTATCCTTTTTGTTGTATGGCAACTGCTAACTTTAATGAGTCACTTCCCAAACTAATGCCTTATAAGTAGTTCATTTTCTTAAGCATTTTTACTATTTTAGGATCATCATCAACATCTTCTAAAAAGATCTCTACTATGTGAAATTTATTGAAGGGTTGGTTGCCAATTTCTAGCATCGACACCTAGTTCTCCCTTAGAGCTTAAATGGTCACCACTTCACCATTACAATGCCCAAAAATCCCAATGTTATGTATAGTACTTTTCCATATATGAATAGTATTTCTCAAAACTTGAGTCACACTAATCTTACTAAATGGAAATATTAATCATAACATAATTTTAAGTGAAATTGGGAATCAAAATGAAGTCATTTAGATGGTTAAAAATGACAGTTAAGTTTTTACGGCTATGTCACATAAATAGTGACTAAGTATAAATTGAGTCATAAAATATTTTGTTTTTGCTCAAATGACTCGGGATTGGTACAACATGATACTTAAATATTTCAAATAGCCTATTAGCATAGAAATTGGAATTTTTAGATATCGAAAAGAATTTTTTAAAAATCAAGTTAAGTTAAAAATCTTATTTTTAATTGAATTTTCTTGCTTTTTGAGCGTGGCATTTTAGAGGCTTTTGGATTATATTTTGAGGGATTTTGTGAGGGCCTTAAAAGTGTAAATTGAGCATAGAAATTAAGAGAAAGAAATTGATATTTAGAAATGGAAATGGTGGACTTTTTAAGGCCATTAGATAAAGAGGACTTAAATTACAACCATTAGATTTGAATACCTTTAATTTATTTTAAAGAATGGTAAAAAATGGAATAATTCCTCCTATCAACCCAATGACATTTCTCCCTCTCTTAGCCACCATTTTTCTTTCTTTTCTCTCAAAATCATGCACCAAACTCATTTCTAAGCCATTAATCTCAACCTCTATAGCCTTTAATCACCATTTAATGCAAGAAATTCAAGAGATTATACAAGATTTTTAAGATTTAAGAAAGGGGTAAATAGTAACTCATTTTTGCTAGCAGTGAGTTTTCTTTGATATCTTATTTTTTTAGTGCTTTAGATATGATAAAGAACACATTTATTAATTTGGAATTCATTTTAGAAGCATGGGTGATTTATTATGGATTTTTGTATATTTTTCCTATAATATTATGTAGAGAAATAAGTGTAAAGGAGAGAAAAGGGGAAAGACAAGGTGTAAAGAGGACTAGTGTGAGAAAGCCTATTTTTGTAAGTGTAATACATATAATATACTTTGTGTGTTGAATTCCTAAAGTTAAATAATATGTGTGAACGTGTTATTATGGATGTGAGCATTTATGGCATAAGTGTGCAATTTATGATGATATGATATTATGAATGAGTTGAATGTCATGTAAATGATGAGAATTTAATGTTTTAAGAGGTTTGTATATGTTTTTTGAATAGTTCCTTGATGATGCCTAAGTGGTTCCATTTGGTATTATAGTGTATTAATGCATTATGTGATGTATTGTCAACTTAACTATTATTATGTGATTTTAGAAAGGATTTGTATACATCTAGTGTTCACTGAATACATATTTATGCTGCCTAAGTGATAGCTAAGGGGAATATGGTTTGTTACTATATAAAATGATGAGAGTAAGTTTAAATGTCTTTATGTGATATTGTGAAGAGATTTGTGTCTACATATTGAGTAGTGGTTGAATGGTTGTAATGTATGTGCTAATGTGATCTAGTTGAATGATATGATGTAAAAATGAATTAGACATCAGTACTGGTACCTTATATGTTAAACTCATGGATAAGTAAATTAGGATGTTGTAAAAATGGAATAATGATAATTAGAGTTGATGTTTATGTATGCTTAAATGCCTAGTTATGTGTTATGATAATCATGCATGAACATGGCATGGTTGTTGGTATTAAGGGTTAATATATGATGATGTAACTATGGTAATAAGCTTTGAGCATATTATATGTTGGATATAATGGTATGGCCAAAAGCTTTAATGGTGCTTTATGGATGATGTGTGTGGTTATGGCATGTTTTTGCTATATACATGAACATGATAAATAAAGCGTGATAGAATGATGTATACAGTAATTGAATAAAGTAATATGATCTTAAGAAATGGTATAATCATGTTTTGGATGTTATGGCTAAAATGATCAGTTGGGAAAGGATTGTATGAAGCATTAGGAAAATATGGTATAGTTTATGCCTTAAGATATGCTTGGCTAAATGGTTTTGCGAGAAAGCATTCCTTGATATTCCATGAGAAAACATAATATGAGTATGTTGATAATGCTAATTGAAGGAAAAGAAGATTGATAACCTTGCATATTGTTATTGTCACCTTAAGGTCATGAATTTACCATAATCTAAATAAAATATACTTAATCTACTTAAGAAGTAGAAACATAATTAAACATGGTGATTAACCCATACTATTAAACAACTTAGATTAGATAAGTTGACCAGTTAACTAGGGATGGATAGCAGTTGGTAGGGTACATCGATGCTTATAGGTCTAGTACAGTAACTGTAGGGTCCCATAGGGCTACTGCATAAGCATAAGTTTGGTATAATAGCCATAAGATCCAAAAGGACTACTATACATACATACATACATACATATATATATATATATATATATATATATATATATATATATATATATATATATATATATACCTAGGTTTGGTATAGTAGTCGTAGGGTCCCATGAGGTCACTATACAAGCACAGGTCTCATACAATAGTTGTAGGGTCTAGAAGGACCACTATACATATATAGGTGGTGCAATCATCATAAGGTCTTATTGGCCATTACATAACTTAGCCTAAAAGGGCCGAGTAGTCCCGTTATCCAGTTGTGAGAGTACTATAGGCATGGGCATCACAGAGATAAAAAATGGTGAAAACATAATAAGAATAAATGACCATATTAGCATAACAATGGTAAACATAAGAAATAGACATAACTGACATAGATGATGATATAAGAATAGTAAGGGCAATAAAGTAATAATCATAATAAATCATTTCCCTAATAAGTATATTGGTTGATGTCAAGTTATAAAGTAGATATAATATGATGGATGATTTCATATGTTGATGTTTTGAGAAATGATGTTATGTATATTGTGATATGTTATGAAGTTGCTTAATTGATACATTTAATTGATTAGTCAAGTAAATGAAATCAATGCATGATTGCATGTGGCTATATATGTATAGTAGATCGATGTTACTTGCCCATATATCAGTGACATTAACAACTTTATGGCTTTTTTCTTCCCTGGCTCTTCTCTTTATTGCCAAGTACTCATTTCCATAAAAGTCTTGAAGTACGTACCATTCAAGCATTCTAGAATTTACCATAAACATAAGTGTTGACACGTTAGAATAAGCACCTTAACCTTTTTATATCTTTTTTGGATTAGGAATATGTTTAAAGTCAATTAAATCCTAAATTCAATCTCTTAGGGTGTAACAATTATCTATATCATGCCTTATATATTGGTGGTACTGGTAATATAAATCAAATATGTGGTTAAGCTTACCTTAGTTCCTAGTCGATCTTGATAGCAGTGATTAAAGCTTATCCTCTATCTAAAAGTTCTTCAAGCACTAAGATAGAGGCTTACCTAGATTTGAGTAATACATTGTTATGGTAGCCTATACCTCTATTATTTTCTTGGCTCCTCCACTACTGATAGCATTTCAATTAACTCAATGTTTGATCCTCTTCAATTGAAATTGCCAAAATTATTTTTTCCCTCTGCATGTTCCTTTTCTAGGTTAATGGCTATGTCTTTTAAAGATTCCTAACCTTTGCTTTGAACCCATCCTTCAAATAAGGACCAGTTATAGACACTGGGTTTCTAGAGCTCCCATGTTTGGATTACCTAATGATGAGGAAAAAACTAAAATTCGATAA
>CANXYI012292275.1:0-10997 GCA_948208565.1 Hura crepitans | reverse complement strand
TTAGCCATCATGCTATGTTATGTCCTTCAGCTCATGCTATGCTCGTTCTTGGACTTATGATTCATGCTTAACTTTTAGGTCACATAACATGTTTAATCTTTGGATCCATATTGGTAGATGGACCATTGGGTTCATAGAGGTCTTACTAGTCGTCTACCTCATTATCCTTAAAATGTGTGTTTCTTCAATATGGGCATAATAAAACATGTTTAATGGAAATAATTTACATGTTGCATTATGATATGGATAAGGTAAGACATTATATATGATGTATGATTTTACAATGAATTATGTGCAATTTTTGTTAGATTATCATCCAATGAATCATAGGTAATGTTACATGTCATGTTATGACTTGAATGTCTAAAAAAGTTATACACATATTGTATGTTATTTATTGGAGTGAAGCATAAGCTATTTCTATTACACCACTATGCTATTGCTTAGCACATCATTTGTTTTTGTGATGCATAGGTAAGGTGACAATTTCAGAAGCAAGCTCGGATCATCAAGTTTCTAAGAGATGAAGATTCTTTTGGCACTTCTTGGTATATTTTGTATCTAAATTTTTATGATATATAGATAGATAGCACTCATATGGATGAAATGTTCATTTTATGATTTTAAAATTTTGTAAATTAATTTAACATTGATTTTTTATTTCTTTCAACTGCATGCTGAGATATTGATGCATGTTTTGAGATATTGATTTGATAATGGATTTAGGGTGATCAAAATGATCAAAAGAGAGAGAAACATATGAAAAAGTTTATAAAGTGTTATTCACTGTGCAGATTACTATTCATATTTGGGATAGTGTCCTTGTACAGTTGTTACACTACCAAATTTTCGACATGAGCATTTCCAAATATCGAAAAGAACTAGTTTTTGAAAACTTTTTGTAAACCCATATGTTGATAAGATTAACATTTTATTAAGAATGATTTAATCATGTTTTAAAGTGGGATAATATGTTAGGAGTTCGGATCACATGGTAATGTGTGCATCTCTTAGTTGAGTTTGGTGATCAGCTAGCATTCGAATCGGGTTAAGGGTGTAACACCAATCCTAACTATATAAGTCTCTATGCTGACCATATAGGTCAAATCCTGAACATGTGGTTCTTAGATCTTAACCACATGGGTTTTAATCCTGAACATAAAGGTCATAAGTCCTATCCACCAAGGGTTTCCTACCCATGAAGGTCTCAATACTGTAATGGAAATAGGTAATTAGGCATTGAGGTGCCTTAGTTGCTACTATTCCCTAGTTGACCACTCAACCTATCCAGTACTATCTAGCATATATGAGTCATTTCCCTTATTATCTTTGGTTACTTGTATTATTTATACTCATTATCTTGTTTACTTTATGATATCTTATAAAAGCTATATTATACATGTTCGTCTATAAGTCCTATAAGACACATTTGTCACCTCAAATTGTTTTTGCCATATCATTTATTTGATTTTCCTTATAAGTCTATTACATGCATTATTACATCTAATTAACATTCCTTTTTGTAAGCTATTATAGTTCAAATTACACTTATTATATAACAATTTGAGAAATTATCATTATGTCCCTACACATTCCATATTAGGTTCCTATTTTCAATCCTCCATAAGTTGTTCATTTTTCCTTCATTTTTGTTCTGTTAAGTCTATTGCCATTCTCTAAACCCTAAAATACCATAGTGACCAATTTAGGGTTACACTAACCCCTAAATGTGACTAAACCCTAAATTTACACCATTATGGAAAATTAACATTTCATACTTAAAGGGATATGTTTCATCGAATACACTTAGAGTGGGATTCTACGGTGTCACAAGATTAATCCTACAGCCTTTTCTCACCTCGATTCTTAAGCCTTTGCTCATTCTTGAATTTCTACAATATATAAAAAAATAGAAAAATTCATAGAAAAATATATGCACATCAAAATTTAAAATTAAAAGAATATCCATAATCTACAGCATATCCAGCTTCCTAGAAAATACTTGATTTTCTAATCGGGCTTTAGTTCAATTTTAGGGTTGAAAACCCTAAACCTTTAAAGCTTTCTTTCTCCCTTAAAACCTCTATTTTTTATAAATCGAGGCTAGAATTAGACTCTTTGTGTCTCAAAAATTGATTTCCATATAAAATTTGAGGGTTTTTTGTTGTTTTTTTAGTGAGAAGTGGAAGAAAAATGGGAGGAGACAAAGAATGGGAGGTGGCATCAACTTCTAAAAGGGAAAGGGAGAATATGAATGCATTTTTGCTACTATGCACTCTCACACACCAAATCACTTATTAAGAAGTTGAATGGTCTCAATCGCACCAAGTGGCAATCAGATGGCTTGAATTAATCCGATTTATGTTTTAACTTGAAAAAAGCAAAATAGTTCATAGAAGTCTCCAAAAATCATGCTTTCAATGCCAAAAATTAGTGAATTACTCAATTAAAAGACCTTTAACACCTCAAGTCAAAACTCTAAATGGAGTTAGGTCAATTATTCACTCACATAAATAAGAAATTTAGATTAAATATCAAATGACCTCAGAAAATTCCAATTCCTTAATCATTTGACTATTGAGAATTTTTTATCTTCAGGGTATACTATTTTTGAGTCCATCTAGGCACATCTCAAGCTCTTATTGGCTTGATGTAAACTAATATCACTATTCACTAGTTCTTAGTGTAAAAGAATTTATTGGTTTTGCTAAAAGTGCTAATTATGTCAGTTTTTTCATTATTTTGTCCATCAAAATTTTATGGCTAGTACTCCCCTTTAGCCTTTTTAGTGTGACCTAGTCACTCAAGAAATACTATTCATGCCCTAAAAATTACTATTCACACAATTGAGGTTTTCACGCATTACAATCCTTCCTCTCTTTAGAAATTTCATCCTCAAAATTTACTTGGTGTGAATAGCTATAGATATTGTTCCCTTATTTATTATTCGCTTTCCCATATTACTTCTTACGAACATGGTACTTCCATAACACCTTCACTAATGTCATTATTTTATTGACTGATTTTTTTACTTTTTTAGTAAAAATCTTCATTGGTTCTTCTTGATATGATAGATCTAGCAGTACCTATATCTCTTATATTGACAACATGTGTAAGGGATCTAATTTGTATATCCTTATCATGGACACATGAAATACATCATGAATTTACTACAATTCAAGAGGTATCACTAATTGATATGCCACTGGTCTAACGTGTTCAATCACCTCATATGGACTAATGAATTTGGGGCTCAGCTTACCCTTTTACCCAAATCATAGTATCCTCTTTCATTGCGATACTTTCAAAAAGACTTTATCCCTAACTTCGTACTTGATCTATTTCCTTTTTAAATTTACATGTGATTTATGTCTATCTGTCGTTACTTTTAAATAATTTATGATGGTATTTACTTTTTATTTTGTATCTTTGATTAAGTTTTATCCCATCAGCTTGTTTTCACATAGCTTTATCCAGTATATCAGGATTCTACATTTCCTCCCATATAGTGCCATTCTTTGGCTTGCTTGATGGCTATTGTTATATGGAAATTCTACCAGTAAAAATTATTTGCCTCAGTTGCCTTTAAAGTTAATAGTGTAACTTCTCAATGTATCCTCTAATACATGAATCACCTTTTTTGATTAATCGTCTATCTATAGGTGAAATGTTAGGCTAAAGGTAAGTCGAGTACCTAAGATGTCATTCATCTTCTTCCTAAATCTCAGGTCCTCAATCTAATATAATAGACATTGGTACACCATGTAGTCTGACAATCTCATCGGTATACAACTATGCAAGTTTCTCTAAGGAATAATTCATTTTAACTGAAATAAATGTGCTTTCTTTGTTAGCCTATATGCATTCACTCATACTACATTAAATCTACTTCTTGTCATGGGTAACCCTATGATGAAGTCCATGGTCACTCACTCTTATTTCCATTTTGGTATCATTATAGGATGTAACAATCTAGAAGAAACTTGGTGTTTAACATTGATTTGCTAGCTGGTGAGGCATCTGCTTATGTGTTTTGCTATGTCCTTTTTCATCACTGGCCATCAGTAATAAGGTTTCAAGTCTTGGTACACCTTAATGTTCTAGATGCATGTTATAAGGAGAATTATATGCTTCCCATAATATTTGTCTCTTTAAGTCTTCCCTATTAGGTGCACATAGTCAGTTGTGAGAATACATGCACCAATTTACTTTAATTTCATATTTAAAAGGCTTTCCCTCTTTAATTAAACTCATTATTTGCTGAAGGTGTTCTTCAGCTTGCTATGCCTCTTTCACTTATTGCACTAGGTCAGGTTTTATTTGCAATTTAGCTAATAAGGCTCTATTTTCCTAGTATTATACCTAGGTATTCACTGCCTTTAAATTACATAGTAGCTTTTTAGCTTAATGCATCTGCCACCACATTTGCCTTACCAAGATGATAGTCAATTAGACAATCATAATCTTTAATTAATTTCATCCACCTTCAATATCTTAGGTTTAGTTCTTTTTGGGCATATAAGTATTTCAAACATTTATAATCTATGTAGACGTACCATCTTTCACCATAGAAGTAATGCCTCCATATTTTGTATGCAAAAACAATGGCTATTAGTTTTAGAGCATAAGTTGGCTAGTTCTTCTTATGTGGATTTAACTACCTGAATGCATAGGCTATCACTTTTCCATCCTACATCAATACACACCGAAGTCCATTATGTAAGGCATCATTGTAAATGACAAACTTCTTTCTAGGTTCTAACTATGTAAGGATTAATGCCTTTATCACATGCATTTTAACCTATTAAAGATCTTTTGGCATTTTTGTTCCTAGATAACTTCACATCTTTTTCACAACAGATGCATCATGGAAGTTGCACTCATAGAAGATTCCTTGATACTTCATTAATAAAGACCTAAAAATTTCGACTTATAGATTGTGCTTTCTCGGGATATGAATAGTGTTCTCGAGAACCGGGATCACTGAAGTAGCTAAATGAAAGCATTAATTATAAAATAATTTTGGGTAAAGTTTGAAACCAAACTAAAGTCGTTTAGATGATTAAAAATGATAGTTGAATTTTACGATAGTGTTATATGAATAATGAACTAATTTTAGCTGAACTATAAAATATTCAAAAAGTTGCTCAAAAAATTTTGGGATTAATACAACTTGATACTTAAAAAATCTAATTAACCTGTTGGTGCTAGAATTAGAATTTTTAGAGATCGAGAAGTATTTTTACTAAAATCGGGTAACCTTAAAAACTATATTTTTAATCAATTTTTTGCTATTATTGAGCACATATTTCTAGAGGTTTTTGAGGTTTAATTTATGGATATTTATGGGTCTCTCGGATGTTAAAAATGAGGCAAAGAAAATTGAAAAGAAAAACACTAGTATAAAGAGTAAAGTTTTGGTCAAAGAATAGTATCATTTTTCTTAGACTAAAGGTAGTCGAAGCCTTTAAGATGAAAGGAGAGCCATTTTTGCTCATCCAAAGCTTAGCTTTAGCCCACTTTCTTCCATTTAAGACCTAAGTTTGAACGGTTATGACCTTTAGATGCTATTTCAACCTCAAATTACATGAAAAATCAAAGGAACAGCTTGATTTTTCATCTCGATGAATAGCAACTCAAGATTGATCGGGTAATTTTTTTCAAGTTTTGATAATTTCCCATGTTCCCTAAGTGCCCAAGGTATTTTCTATGTACATGATTTTTCATTTTAGTATCTATATGATTTTTTTATGAATTTTTACGTATTGAATCTATTATAAGCAATTGAGGAAATTGACAAAACGCGAGATAAAGGGAAAGGCAAGGTGTAGATAATCTTAGGTGGTACACTTTGACTCATTTGGTATGTGTAATCAAAATAAATTGTGAGAATTTAATTATGCCCTAATTTTCCATATTATCTAATTAATGGTGTCTATGTGTTAAATGTTTAATTGTGCTTATGATTAGCATTTAGTTGTGTTTAAAGAAATTATAAAAGCATGTCAAAAGCTTTAATGATGTTAGTATGATGAGAATAATGTATGCATATAGTATGTGTAATGTTAACATGTATGTATATGTATGTATATTATGTATTATATGTGAGGAATGTGATGTATGCATATGAATGGAATGATGTGTTTATATGGACATGGCATATGATAATGAATATTTAAAATAGAGCTTTTGAGGGCTTAGAGGGCATTATGGTTGAATGGCCATTTGATGAATGTATGTATGTGTGTTAGCTTATAAAGGCATATGTATGCATGTATGTATCACATATGTGTGTTATGTATGATGTATGTCCATAAATGAGCCTAATTGCCTATATGGACATAAGAGATATGGTATGATGTGATTTATTATGTTAGGTAATGTTAAAAGGCATCATGGCCGAAGGGTTAAGGTGTATGTATATATGTGTGAATTTGCATAAAATGCATGCATATGATGATTTGTGTATATGAATGGTTAGGTGATCATATGTATATGAGATAGGATATGTAATATGAAGAAATGCATGTAAGATACATGATGTATTAGTGTATGATGTAATCATGTATGGTTATGTTTTATGTTAAGCATGATATGAATGTGGATGGTCAATTGTATGTTTATGATTATGAGGGATGATATAATATGAGTCATAAGAAAGAACGCATATTTAAGCCTACCATGATGGTGAGGCCAAATGGCCTATGGCATGGAGATAGTGTGCATGATACATGCAATGTATGTTAATATCTATGTATAACCATATGCATGAAATTAATAATGTGTTTAAAACATATTATGTGAAATGATGGCATAAAAGATGTATAATGCAATAATGCATTTAATTATCAATTTAAATGTATGATATAGTGCATTAATGATGTACATTATACTTTATATGGCTGAATGCCTTATTAATTTGTCTATTGCATGTTCATTATGTATACAACATGCATATGATGAGATGAGATCTTTTTATGGCATGTGAATGATAAATTTGTGTATACATGGATTATGTTACAACAAGTAAGATGTCATGAGAAAATGTAATGTGCTTAATATGAATACATAATGATATAATGCATTCATGAGCATATACATGTAATGGCTTTGATATATGGCATTTTTAGTATGGTGTTGCATGTCATAACAACATATTAAGCTTATGATAACTCTATTTCCTTGTTTATTCATTAGTTGGCTAAATCAATTTAATTAAAAGTGATATTAAGCAATATTAGTGAGGTAAGACTAAAAATAAATGGTTATTAGCCCAAGCAAGTAAATAAACTAGTTGGATAAGTTTACTAATTAGCCAGGAGTCATAGTAGTTTCTAGGGTACTTTGGTACCTCTATAGCCTTTAGGTTGTGATACGTGAACCTTCGAATTATTTTATATGTTTTGACCTATGGGTTTGATGCATTAATCTTTAGATTTTGTTTTTTGACCTTTGATCTTATGTATGATAATGACTTGACTTATGTTTTAACCTTCAGGTCTTATCTATAATAACCTATGGGTCTATGCTTTTCTAACCTTCAAGTTTGATACGTGTGGGGCCTATATGATTCTAAGGGCCTAGGTGGTTTATTTGATGCTCTATTATCTATGATGTAATTGTTTTTTAAAATATAGGCTTAATAGATGGCCTTTAATGAATAATAAGCATGTTTATATAATGTATGACATGATTTTAATGATGTATAATTTTTTATGATGCAATATGTACATGTTTTATGCCATGTTAGTGCATCTGTGCATGTTATGTTTAATGTTGCATATCATGTGAAATTGTAGATGTTCAAATTTCATATATCAATGTATGATGATAATTTGCATATTTAGACTAGTCATATCAATTATATCACTAAGCTATTGCTTAGCACATCATCTATTTTTGCAATGCATATGTAAGGTGACAATTTGATTTGAAAACCTTAGATTGTCAAGTTATTAAGAGAAGGAAGATTCTTTTAGTACATTTTGTATAAGCATATTTGAATTTCATGATGTATAGATAGGAAGCACTCATATGATGTAATTTTTGGGAATGTAGGCCTAAGATAGATGAAAATGTAAATTTTTGGATATCAAAAGTCTCTAAGTTATTTTAAAGTTGATTTTTAAACTGTGTTAAATTGCATGTTACTATAAGTTATGCACGATTGTGATGTTGTGTTGTTGATTGATTTAGGGTGATTAGAAGGATCATAGAAGTTGTGAATGGATATGAAAAAAGTTTATAAAAGTGCTTTTTATATTCCATGTTACTATTCATATTTGGGATAGTGTCCCGATATAGTCGTTATGTTGTCAAATTTTTGACACGAACATTTCTAAATGTGGAAAGTAACTAGTTTTTTTGAGAAAAATTTGTAAACCTGTATTTTGTATAAAATAAAGAATTTGTTAAGAATGATTTTATCATATTTTTAAAAGAGTTATCATGTTATGAGTTTAGTAACGTGTTTGTATGCACATTCCTTATTTGGGTCTGAAAACTAGATCAGGTAAGGGGTGTCATATCATTTATAATTTCTAGCTTACCTTAAAAGCTTCTAATTTCTACCACATTCTTTAAGGGTTTCCATTCCAGCACAATTTTAATTTTTACTCAGTGCAAAAGGCTATTTTTGGGATATCAAACTCCTTTATTGTAAGTTGATGATACCTAGATCTCAAGTCAATTTTTGAAAAGACACTGTACCTTTTTTAGTTAATCAAATAGTTCTTTTACTTGGGCAATGGATTTTTATTCTTGATAATGACCTTGTTTAACTCTTTGTAATCTATGCACGATTGTAATAAACTATCTATCTTTTTTATGAATAGAACTGGTGCTCCCTAGGGTTAAACACTAACTCTAATAAATCCCTTTGTCTAACAGTTCCTATAGTTGTAAGGAACTATTGAGATAGGTTTTATACTTAGATATGCATTAATAGCAAACTCTATTTCCCTTTTTAGTGGTAGTCCTGATAATGTATCTAAAGAAATATTAGGGAATTTTGCCACCATAGGTATCTAATTCACATTGAGTCCTATCTATTTGGTGTTAACCACATGTGCTAAGTAGGCTCGATAGCCCTTCAAAATTAGCTTTCATGCTATTATTGCTAAGATCACATTTGATAAGAAGTTAGTTCTTTCACCCACAACTATAATTTCCTCTCCTTTTGCTATCCAAAAAGTGAGACTCTTTTATTGGTAATCTACTATTGCATAGTGTCTAGATAGCTAGTCCATCCCTAGTATGACATTAAATTCATTGAAGGGTAGTTCAATTAAGTTGGTGGGGAAGGTGTATCCCTAAACAGATAATAGACAATCTCTATATACTCGATTCACTATTACATGTTGTCCTATTAGATTGCTAACCATGATGTTAGTATCTAAAGGTTTTGATGGCCTCTATCTTATGCTAGAGAAGTGAATACATAAGATTTTGTGGACCCTAGGTCTATTAATGGCAAACTAAATGAATTAAAGAAAAAAAATGTACCAGCTATCACATCGAGAGAGTCTGTCTCTTTTTAGCCTAGATTGTATACTAGCAAGCTAGCATCATCCCCTCAGTCCTCTAGCTAGTCTCTACTTAGGGCCTTTGGCTAGTTCCTAATCTATCTACCTTACTTTTCTTTTGGCTCTTAGTAGGAGTAGGTGAAGAAATCTAAAGACTAGAAGAATTATCTATATCTAGCCTTAGTGCACAGTTTTTCTAGTAGTGGCTTTTAAAGCCATACCTATAACAAGCAATTGCAATTAGTTTCCAGCATATGCCTCTATGCCTCCTACCACAAGTGCCACATACTGGTAGTGCACTCCTAGCCATGAGGAATGAAGCATTACTAGTCAGCCTCTACTGTTGCCTAAATTCGAGTTGTCCTACTTGTGACACCCCTTACTGGATTCCTGAAGAAACCCAATAAGCGGTGCACTTCTAGCTAGGTCACCTATCCTAAAATTTCTCCTAAGGTCATTTGTTTATCTTTTACCAATTTCACCCTAATCATTCCATCTAACTCCAAATTCACTCAGTTAGTTCCTATAGTCCATTTAAGTTAGGATCAATATGATCCAGTCATTACAGAGGAAATTTGCTAACACCCAGATACTACCTAAAAATCCAGCAGCGTAATGACTACCTGGATCCTAACCCAATATTTTAAACAAGCCTATTTGACACTTCTATAAGCAATTCACCACACTTAGACCCATCTGGTCCCCCATTCTCAACCTATCATCATTATCTAACACACATCAAACTCACACCTTAGGCCACAGATAAAACATTCATAATTATAGAGCCTCAGACTCACATCAACAGCACATATCACACGTGATCATACATTCACCACAGAATATATATAGATGCTTTATTTACATAAGCAGGTTATAATTACTTAATTACATTGCATGCTCATAACCTATATACAAATTCTACCCAACTCCCACCTAAGTACATGGATAACTAATAAGTACAATAATTTATTCTAATGTCTTCACTTGTATCCTCTGAACCACTATCATCACACTTTATGAGGCAGGTCCCACTGTCGTGTACTTGTGCACTAAAATTGGTACACTGAGTATACAAGATACTCAGTGGTGAACCTAAAGCAATTTAATCATGGCATTTATATCAATAACTTACTTGTATAGTTTAAGAATGATTTTACTTAATTATGTAACTTAATTATTCATTAGGGTGCCAAATTACTAAAATACCCCTAAGGTATTTCTAAGGTTTGATACAGTACGTTTGACTCAGATAAATCATTTAGAGTGAGGACTATTAGTTTTAACATGCATACTTTGTAAAAAAAATCACTTTATCTATCTCAAAGGTGGAAAATTACTAAAATACCCTTTTAATGTATTTTTATTACTTTTTCTAAAAAAGTCATTCACATCTACTTAACTTTATCTCCCTAAGGTACTTATGTGTCCTGAAGTACTCTTCTTGACTCATATATATATATATATATATATATA
>CANXYI012291956.1:0-23400 GCA_948208565.1 Hura crepitans | reverse complement strand
AAACAAACAATTTCACAAACAAGACAAAAAAGGTAATCTGCTGGCTTCTGTTAATGAGCGGTCGATAGATGATATTCAGGTAACTCCTGAAAGCTCCCATAAAAGAAGCGTTAATCAATCAACAGAATCTCCTAGCCAGGCTCAGCATACTGGCTTATCTCAGAACACAACTGTAAGCTCTGAAGGAAGGCGCAGTAGATCAGGTAAGAAGACAAAAAAAAGACATGGCCGTCAAAAATCCTTAAAGAAATCAGATGATCCTTCTCAAGTGGATAAAGAAAGTACTTCGCATCGAGATGATGACACTGCTATCAGTGGCACTGATCAAGTGCTTAGTTCTGGTTCCCGGTTTGCTTCTCCTGAAGACTCAAGAAATAGGAAAATGGCAATTGAATCAATGCAAGAGTCTACTTCTGACCAACTTTTAATATCAAGTAAGCAGCTTGATGGAAAGTCTGGTGAACTGCTGAAAGATGGATATGTGATTGCTTTATATGCTAGAGATCGCCCTGGACTCCATGTCTCAAGGCAGAGAGTTAAAGGTGGCGGTTGGTTCCTCGATGCCATGTCAAATGTTACTAAGAGAGACCCTGCAGCTCAGTTTCTTCTTGTTTTTAGAAGCAAGGTTATCTTCTTCTTTCTTTTTTTTTTTTTTTCTTTTATGTAGCTCATTCCTTTTTCTTGGCATAATTTGAATATGTTTGGCTGACTAAATATGTACGTGGACAAATTTTCTTTAGGACACAATAGGATTGCGTTCTTTTGCTGCTGGTGGAAAGTTATTGCAGGTACTAAATATTCTTAAAACTTCAAGTTGTTGGAGAGTTCACCTTTAGTGCTACTCTTACTTTCTCTCTCTCTCTTAGAGTAGGAACTAAAGTTCGGAGAGTAATGTGTATCTGTGTGACTAGCTAGCAAGATCCCTTTGCTTTTTCTAAGGAGCCCTTCTTTTGAAGACCTTGACAGATTTTAAGCTGTTAAATATCCAAGACATCCTTTCACTCCATGCTAATTGTGACAATGGAAAATTCCATTTATTTAATTTCTGCTTTACGGTGCACCCTTTTAATTTAGGGTAACAGACATTCATGAATAGAAAATGACTTTGGACAGTCTATTATATGTGGAGCATTCAAGTTACGAGTTGTGTGCTTCTAATAATTATATCTGGTTCTCAGTGCGTCTTTAGCAGTCATTAGAAAAATGAACATTGCCCGATAATATGTAAACGTCTACTATTTAGTGACTTTATTGAAACACCAAGCATAACTTCCCAATATATTGGTACCTGCTGTGGTAAATTAGTTCAAGTTTTGTGGTGCATGGGATTGAGGTCAAGTTCTTGTCTTGAAATTGCAGATTAACAGAAAAATGGAATTTGTATTTGCTGGTCACAGCTTTGATGTCTGGGAAAGTTGGATGTTGGAAGGTTCACTGGAGGAATGTAGGCTGGTAAACTGTAGAAATCCTCTGGTAAGTGCAGTCTTGGAGCTAGCAACATGAATTTATTCATGCATCATGCTTTAATTCTTTTAGTATTAAGTAGCAAATTACAACGGTGAAGAATATATAATTTCTCTGTAGACTAATTTGACTTTGTAAATCACTTTTAATTCTCAACTGTACCTGGGTTTATATTTGTCACATTTGTACGACATTGTTACTTGTTGTTTTTGCATTATAACATCAATATGCATGAGGCGGTGTATACAATTTTAACAGAATCCGCATTTATTCTATGATAGACGCATTGCCCCATTCTCTTAAAATGCACTCCTATCCTTGCTTGAACCTGACTTTTCTTGCTGTTAAGTTGCTTTTCTTTTTATTCTGTTGGAAAAACTGCAGGCCATTTTGGATATACGCATTGAAATTTTGGCTGCCGCAGGGGAAGATGACGGAGTTATCCGTTGGCTAGACTATTCCTGACTTTTTTACAACCATTTTGCTGTTCCTCCGAGACTTGTGTTTAACAAATTTGTAAATCATTCTTTTCCTCTGCTACTCCTTATTCACTTACTGTTTTCTTTTCCCTGTTTTTGTTTTTCTTTTGGGGATGTGGCAGCTACGTAGGTGTTCAGTGTTGCGAGTACTTCGGCCTCTTGACAAATAGATGTACCTTACAGTGTATGGAAAAAATTTTCCATTGTTTTCTCCCAATGGATTATGTATTATTCGTGAAGCCAAGCTGTATCGTCGGAACTCGACTTCTATGAAAGTTGTGGCAAATGCCAAATGCATTTTTTTCTCTTAGCAATTTGATTTCATGACGGCAGAATATCCTAGTGTTGTGGTAAGAAATGGACTATAAATTAAATATTTTGGGATCATCTGGATTCAAACGGCTTTACATAAAATTACACTGTTGTCCAACATATACTGCTCTGAATCATGCATCAAACATACAGAGCTGTACGAGAATTTACTAACATATTGAGGGAGGAGACATTCACCTCAAGTAATAAGATTTACTGGTTTTTATTGCTCTATATATATTTTTTACACTATTTGAATTATTTTCAAGAAAAGGAAAATGGCTTTGTATATGAATGCCACGGAGAACTATTTACGAATGTCCTTTTCTCTTCCTTCTTGCATGGATACTGTTTTTAAACTTGTTATTTAAAGTCTATCCTTTTTCTAATGTTGTTTTATATAGAGAGAGAGAAATAAAAATTTAAATTCGAAATTTTTCAATATATCGAGATTAGCTTTTGTTTATTGGAATGTTGATATATATATGTATATTTTTTAAAGATGTATAAAGTATACTTGCAGGAGAAATAGGAAATATAAAAATGCAATCTTAAAGAATCGAAGAATAATTTTGCAAAAAAAAGTTAATAATGCGACATAAAACGTAATATTTTCTTAAAGGAAAAAGGAAAGGAATGGGACCATGTTAAATATCGTAATTGATAGAAATCTTTCCCTCTTTTCACCCAAACGTAGACGATAAAGGCTGAATCCAATTATCTGTATTATCAATTTAAAGTTCGAGTATGAAATTTGAACCACGCAAAAGAAAAGAGTGGGAGATATTAAAGCATATCTGATCCGAGTAAGCATGTCTGGGATTTTGCATATAAACTCTGTAAAGCATCGACGAAAGAGGTACGAGGTCTAAATCCAAAAGGGTGTTGCTTTCAGGCCCCATGCCCTGTAACTTTCACGTGCTCGAATCCCCTCTACCTCCCTTCAACGGAGAGAAGAAAATACAATTGTGGGAAAGCTTTCCCACCTTTATTCTTATTTAATAAGAAGAATGAGCCTTCAAATTTAAATTTTTTATTTTTTTTAATATGATAAAATTAATTTTATCTCTGAAATATTCTGAAACATGAAATAAAATTCCAAAGAAGAGCGCATGAGAAAGAGATTACCATGAAAGATTATCCATGGAAGCAATATTATTATTACCTTTGGTTTTGGTTAACAAAATTATTCTTTTAGGTATATGCTTTATTTTAAATGTAATGATTAATTTGAACATTAAATTAATAATTTTCATTAACAATCGGCTAAAGATAATAATATTAATTAATTTAGATCCTATTAAGTAACCTTTACCCGATTTTTATAAATAAAAAAAAAATGAAATGGGCCTTTCCTTGGCCAGAGTGGACAAAATTTCTGGACCATACTAGACATCTAGAACATTCAAGGGCAACCCTTTTTTCAGTGCCTCCTAGGAAGGGTGCAGCAGTAATTTCATTCATCTCATTCCTGGCATCATCTTGGCCGTTGAATGCCGACGCTGCTCTTCTGACTTCTTCCTTCCAAAGCCTGCGCTGAAATTTTTAAATATAGAAAACTGTGGATTTGCTGTTAGTAATAAAATATATATAAATAAAATATATGGATTTTGGATGCGTCAGACTCGCCGAATTTACAAAAATTTTGTTAATTGATTCTTATAATATCTTTAGTTATATTTAGATATTTATAACAGAATCAATTTTTTTTGTCATTTTAAAAATAAATTTTTAAAATTAAATAGTTTATTTTCTAATTAAGAATAAATATCCAAAATCATGAGTAAACGGTAAGAGCCAGGAGGTCAATTTTTCGCGGGTAAATTAGCCATGTAATTTTTTTTTTCAAAAACGAATTATAATACGCACAGCGATAAAAGTAAAATCGCCACTTGCCGAATGAAGAGATGCCCCGACTTTTCAATCAAGACAACCTGATCTTGCCACGTGTACTTGACGACGAAAAGCAGGTGAGGTTAGTTTCGTCTCAATGTTCACCACCACCACCTCCACCAATCCGCCACCACTCTCTCTATAAATATTAGACTCCATTCATTTATAAGCCACAATCATTTCTTCTTCTTTACTTGGCTGAGTTAACCAGGAACCGAAGATAGTATCTTTAAGCGAAACCAAATCGATCAAACGAGATAAACTCTGAAACAGAACAACCATAACAGCCACTGTTAACCGCGTCGCGTTCGGGAATAAGATAAGCTTATGGTGTCGGTGAACCCGAACCCAGCTCAGGGGTTCTACTTCTTAGATCCCATGACCACCGGACTTCCCGGTCTTAATTCTCCGCCGGCACCGCAGGTGGCTTCTTCAACTAATACTACTCCTGCTGCTGTGGCTCCTGCTAATACCACGGTGGTTGATACTGGGGTCAGTGGGGGCGGTGGTGGTAATTCGACGTCATTTTCCGATGATCCGAATAAGAAGATCCGGAAGCCTTATACTATTACTAAGTCTAGAGAGAGCTGGACGGAACAGGAGCACGATAAGTTTCTTGAAGCTCTTCAACTGTGAGTAGGATTGATTTTAATTTCTTTTGGGGTGTGAAATTGGTCTTTTTGCCTTTTAAGAGAAGATATGGAGATGAGATGATGGGAAAAGAGAAGAAAGTTTTGTCTTTGTGCCATAGGATTGAGAGAATTTGAGATTTTTTCTAATTGCAATCAAATGGGGAGTTAGGTTTTATAATTGTGGACTGATAATTTTCATCACTATTTGGTTCGTTGTCTCTGATCGCTTGTATTTACTTTGTTTCAAATTGGAGAAATTATGTGAAGTTAATATATATGCTCCAAACAGAGTCGGTCAATTTAATTGTTCCGAGTTATGTAAGATGTGTTAAATTCTGTTCCTTGTCCCAACATTCAATCTTCTAAATATGGCATTGAACAATTTTTTTGTGTTTATCGTGCCTCATTTATGGAGCAAGGATTCTTTGGTTGTCATCGGGCTTTCAATATTTAGTTTACCTTTTGTTAATCCTTTGCCATAGACCATAGGATATACTGGTTGAAGAAAGCAAGGTGTTCTTGCATGCATACCCAGTATGGAATTAAGCTAGGATAGCATGCTTGAAGAATATGGTGGATGCATTAAAGAAGCTGAATTTTATCTGTACTTATATGATATATCCTTTTTTTGGCCTTAGCTATAGTCCAAAGGCTCACATTTTTTTCTAAAATGAAAGAATTAAAAAAAAAATTAATTGAAAAAAATGTGGAGCATTGGCTGAGGACCAGAGCTTCACTCCCTTTTTTTAATAAATGACTATATACTAATTTGAATTGTTTTTACTTTTTTTGCTGATTACAGATTTGATCGTGATTGGAAGAAAATTGAAGCATTTGTCGGATCAAAGACTGTAATTCAGGTATATTTGGCGATTGTGAAAGCATTCCATGACTATGGCATGTTTTGGCTACTTTAGGTCTCTAGTTCTATAGGCTACTTCTTTCTTTACTTTTTCCCAAAGGCTTAGGTCTCTAGACACGCAGATGTAGCTCCTTGGCTATTTATATTAGTAAGGAACTCTAGGAAGGTTCAAGAAATGTACAAGTCTAATTTGAGGACATCCAAAGTCAGATATCATACATAATACACTCCAGTCATAGTTAATCTTAATCTTAGCTCTTCTTCTGTTCTTCATTTGTTATTTCGTGTTAAACTTTGAGTGGACTTGAGGTTGATGTTTTGGTTCCATCTACAAGATTTTCTGATTAAAACAACTTTTTGGCGGAAAAAGGAAGATTCACTCGTGTCTAACGACCAGCAAAATTTATAAGTAGTAAAGGCTTCATTTTAGACTGAGGGGATATGGTTGGTGGTAGATGATGATTCACTTGAGGGAGTCGGGTGAAAAAAGAAGAGAAATCAGGAAACTTCTGTTAAAAGGGAATGCTTTTATCTGCTGTACATTTTCTGTCATTAGTTTTACAGCCAATAGTGGGCTTTACATGGGCCGTGGCAACATAAATTGTGAGTTTCATCTAAAGGATGTTTTTGGCAGATACGTAGTCATGCGCAGAAGTACTTTCTGAAGGTTCAAAAGAATGGGACTAGTGAACATGTACCTCCACCACGGCCTAAGAGAAAAGCAGCTCATCCATACCCACAGAAAGCACCTAAAAATGGTTTGTATGGTCAATCTTTGGTCTGTTCTTTCCTTTCTGTCTTCTCTAATTTTTTGCTGCCTTTATTGGTACAGTTTGTCGAATGATTCTGATTTTTTACTGCTTTTCTGTATTTCTAGCTGCTGCAATTGCCCCATTTCAATCTTCATCTGCTTCGTTGGAGCCTGCATATGTTTATAGACCAGATTCATCATCAGTTGGTGGAAATCCATTTACTGGTGGAACTTCAACATCTTGGAGTTATAACTCCATGGCACCAGTCACCGTGCCTCAAGTGACAAAAGGTATCATGTTTTTCATGCCTTCCTTTTCACAACTCTTTCTTTCCTTCTAATTTCTGCTGAAACTAACACTGCAATCATCCTCTTTTTTTTTTTTTTCCCCAAGATGATGTAGTGTTGGCTGGTCCAACTGTTGCACACAACTGTTGCTACAGTAGTAGCAATGAGAGCACTTCAAGGACTTGGCAGACTAGTGAAATAATTAACCGAGGGGAAGAGGGCAAGCCTATCAGAGGTTAGTTTTATGTTCCCTCTTCAACTATACATAGAGCCAAAAAGGAAATACATGCTGGATTACCAAGCTACATAAGAATATTGAAAAAAATGATCCCTTCATGTGGATTTGTTTTGAATTGTCTATGAATTCTTAACTAGTTCGACTTTGATGCTTGGTTGAGTTCAGCTGGTTAGTTCATCACATGCTGTCACCTTCCTTCGTTCTTCTAAAACAAAGTAATTTTTGATTCAAGAAAATTTTTAGCTTTGTTTGATAGTCTAGCTAACAAAATCTCTACCACTTAGTTTGTTCGACAACTCACTTTAGTGCTTGTTCATCAACTGCGGTATCTGTGTATTGTGTTGAGATTGTATCAGAATCTCTACCAAAAGAAGGCTTAGGTACTGATCCTGGTAACTATGAGTGCAGAACTTTAAAAGTTAATTTTACTTTCTTGTGTCATCTTAAATTCTTAAATCAAAGTCTTTAAATTTTGTCCTGTCTTGTTTTCCCACCCTTAACTGATTTTAACAGTTCACGGAATTGCTTATGCTGTAAGTTGCAACTGAGCTTTTCCTTTTGCATATATTGCTCCTCAGTGAAAATGGTTGTTTTGAACATTTGAAATTCCTCTCACATGCAGTGCAAAACCTCCCATCTAGGCATTTATTCGCAACATATTTCTCCTTCCCCTATTAATTAGGACTGTATGGTCTTAAAAGTCTCTTTATGTTCCTGATTTCCTATGCCTGATTGTTTCATGCTTTTTCAAAGTGCAGTTATTCCAGATTTTGCTCAGGTGTACAGCTTCATTGGCAGTGTCTTTGACCCCCACTCCAGCGGTCACTTGCAGAGGTTAAAGCAGATGGATCCAATTAATTTGGAGACAGTAAGTTACTTTCAAAATCTTCATTGTTGTTGTTAGCCTTTAGCTGTAGTATTGCAGATGTTGGTTTTGTTTCAATCATTCAGGAGTTGTGTTGCTAAATTGGATTCTATTGTCTATTTCCCAGGTATTGCTGTTGATGAGAAACCTCTCTGTTAATCTGACAAATCCCAAGTTTGAAGACCATGTAAGTGCCTTCAATCCATTATGAGCTTCTTTCTTTTTCTTTTCTTTTTCTCTGTTAATGTTTTCTTCCCTCTTAGGCAGTTTTCTTAGTTTTTCCTACATATGTATATGCACGCTTGTGTTGCTATATTTTTCATAAATTTGAAGAGATGGGCCCCTGTTGTGAGCTTGGATTCTACAAGATGTAATACAAGTTTTTTTTTTTTTTTCTTTTTCTTCTTCTTCTTTTTTTTTTTTTAATATTTCTCAACAACACTTGCAAAAGAATGGTGGGATGGCAGTTTGGCCTCAGAAATCGTAATATTTATGATGATCTGCTCGGAATTCAATAAAGTACCGACTCCTTGTTCTTGAAATGAAATGTGCAACTTTAACCAGTCATCGGAAACAATATTTTTGTTTTTCATTTTTAGTATGTAAAAATAAAAAATGACTGAAATATTCTTTCTTTGCATGATAATATCTGATACTTAAAATTCATGTCCCCATGTTCCTAGTACTATGGGCAATGGGCTGCACTTTTGACTCGATTTGGCAAGATGCCCCACATTTTTTTGCATTTTGGCATCTGTGCTATAACATCCAAATTTTGCCTTCCCTTTTTTTTTTATTTTTTTTGGCCTATAATGTTTGCCTTTCCTTTGCTGTTCATGAATTATGTGAATTCACATTGATTTTACCCCTTTCGGCACATTAATGGTAATGTAGTTGTGCATTAACACTCATTTGCTCAAAACTTGTATGAAATGGATACAGAGAAGGTTGCTAGCATCTTATGACATCGAGAGCAAGAAAGTTAAATCTGGTGGTGCATTCGGTTACACTAATGCTGATAAAAGCCGGACCTTCATCTCGGCACCAAATGAAGTGAGGGGTTAGAAAGTGCAGTTTGACATTTTCTGATGAGCACGATAAAACAGAGGGCCGCTGCTATCTTTGAATGCTGGGGGGTGAAAACAATTTGATGTGCTCTAAAAGTAGGGATTTTGTACATAGGAATGCCTGATTTAGGACGGTTCTATTTCTACTCTCTGCTAGTTTGTGGTAGTGTTTTGTACATACGCATACATAGTTTGTTATTTGGTAATGTTATACGACCAGAGGAGGCTATCTTGTATAGAGTGTTGAGTGCAAGTTTTTGAGTGTAAGCTATAGGATGTGCTTTCGAGGTTTTGCAAGGATGAAAGATCAATTTATAAGTTGCATAATGTCTACTTGCCAATTGATATGAATGTGAACGCTGGCTCTGACGATAAGACATGGAACTATGTTCTTGTACCTGCTACCCCTTATTCATTTCGCATGTTACCCAACTTCATATGTCAAGACTCCTGAAAACCATTTGAAATATGATTACTACAACAATGGTAGACAAACTAGTTTTTAGCCCATCGATCGAGAATAGCAAATTCTAGTTAGCAGTGGTTTTTACTCAGGAATAAAAGCAAGAAATTTTGGTTTTGCAAGAGGAAAATCTGACATATGAATGTCTACGAGGGTACAAAAAACTCGATGGCAAAAGGATTTTGAGTACTTCATAACTGTCACGGGATGAAGATTGAATGGGGATGAAAGTGAGAGTGGAAGAGAAACAGATAGCACTCGTGTAAAAGAAGTGAGCCGCGGCGTGATCTTTCTGAAAATTTAAAATCGTTCGGAGAGTCGCTTCGTCTCGCTTTATCCAGCAACGAGTACCAAGGTCAGTGATATTTTAGTAAAAAAGCTTATAATGGGATTGGAATTCTTTTTCATCTCCGATTCAGTGTAGCCGTTTGAGATACAAAGATAAAACTGAAACGAAAGAAAAGGTACCTCGAGCAATAATCAAATGGGTACAGATTTCCGAATTTCATCTCCCTACGGACGAGACTGCTTTCATATATTTTTCTAGCACCAAAATTCACAAGTCCAATATTCCATTTCCGGGATTACTCTCTATACGAAAGTAAAGTCTCAATTGAACGCATTCCAAGTAAAAAGCCATTAATTACATCAAACTGACGTTTTCCCTCGTCAAGCACAATATAACCTGCACGATTGTTGTGAGCATGGGATCACAGATGCACAACCCTATACACAACTGCAGCTTGAGTTTTACTATCTATATCCGAAACTCGTGTCTAGCTCAGGACCATATATACCCTGGCTATGGCCAGCCGCACCAAAAGGGCGCATCTGCTTAGCATTTGAATGGACCTCCATCTCAATAAGCCTTTGGAGAGCCTCCGGATGATGACTTCCACTGCCAACATCAGCAGCTGCACCATGCATCAAGAACAGGATAAGGAAAAATGATTAGATAAAAAAAAAAAAAAAAAAAAAAAAAAAAGGCCATCATTGAGCTTTTCAGAGAGAGAGAGACTTATACAAAACAGTAGGAAAATCCACAATGTGCCTACGTGAGTTAGTACATATCTAAAATTCATCTGAGTATCTGGCTGATGTGTGAAAGTACGCGCAAACAGCGAGGACAAAGCCCAGAAATAGAGAGAAATTTCTAGTTAAATCAAAACATTAATTTCTGAGGACATTGAAAAGGAAGGACGGTGGACATCTATTAGACATTAACACAAGTAAAAACATGTTGGCAAGTGCTTTACCTTTTTGTGGCGGAATTCCAAGGCCACCAAAGTTGGGCTGCTTTTGACCAAAAGGGAATCCTTGCATTAGGTTAGGTTCTTGTACAAAACCGGGTACCTGATTGTTTGGATGTGGAGGCAAAGACACATTCCTGGGAAATCCACGTAGCAGGTGGGGTGGAGGAAAATTGCCAGGTATATGCATTTGTTGTAACATAGGATGATTCTGGGGATTAGGATCTAATCCAGTCAGTCCAGTACTGGGGTGGTGGAAAGGTGGGCGAAGCAAATTTGCAGGAAATTGATGATTAGGAGGATCATGATGAATCATGTTATCTCGGCCAATGAATCTCATTTGAGCATTAATATTAGGATTATGAGAATCTAATGGATGCAACATTGGTCCTGCATGATTCAAAGGAGAAGCTTGAAGCTGTGGAGAAGATGACTGAGCGTGAATCTTATGGTACTGAACATCAGGTTCCCTCGTATCATATGGACCATGGAAGAGGGCTGCACCTTCTTGGCCTCCTAGAGAAGCTCTTTCATCCCGGTAAGCAGAACTTAAAGCTGCTAGTTTTTCAACAATGTCTACTCCCATCTCAGATGACGGTAGTAACTCTGCTTTTGCCAAGTTCCTGCCTGGCATAAAATTCTGGGGACCCAGAGGATCATTGGCTGCAATCAAGCTTTCCTCTTCAGGAAGTCTAACTTCAGCAGACCCGTCAAAGCCACCACGCTTAGACCCAAAGTGGGTTCGAAGTTGTGAAGGATCTCCTTCACTTTGAGGAGCAAACCCAAAAAATTTCTCATCAATTCTTTCTGACGTCATATGCGGTCTCTGGTTTGATACTAGAGCACTACTCCCATAACTAGACATACTGGGTGTGATATCAGATGTAGAAGCAAGGATATCATCATTTATCACAGGAAAGGAAGACTGAGAACCATCAGCTTTCATTGATATACTTGCACCTCTTTGGCCAGAAGTTGGTGAACCAACTGACTTCAGTTCCTTCATGAAAGCGGTTCCAAAAAGTGTCTCAAGAGTCAACGGCTTGCCTGCATCGGGAGCTTTTTCAGCACCTATCTCTCTCGAATCATTTAATGTGGTGCCAAGATTCCCTACTTCAATATTTTGTAGTCTTTCTGAAGATCCGACTCCTACATCTGTAGATGGGCCACTTCCCTTCTGTAGGAGCTGAAGGAGGTGCTGTGATGCATGATCATTAATGTCAGCTTTCTTCTGCTCAATCTTAGTGACAGAACTACTACAGCCCTGCAAAGGAGGCTGCAAATCTGGGCCATTTTCAGTAAGTTCTGACATCATTGATTGCTCCAGGTCTTCACATGTAAGTACAGGTGGAACTGCCTCTAGTTTGTCAATAGGTTTAACAGTTCCAGGCATTGAATTGGGTGCCAATTGCCCATCTGCAAATCCAGAATCTTGGAGGGCAATGTTCTCAGTAACTTTAACATCAAAATCCTGGTATCCACTTTTTGCACTGCCAACAATTGATGATGATCCACCTTTTTCACCACCAACAATTAACGATAGCAAATAATTGGGTTTGTCCAATGACAGATCACCAGTTGATTTACTCATCCTGCCAGGAGAGAGCTCATCAACTGGTTTATAAGGCCTGCCAGAGGAGACTTCATCAACTGGCCTACTGAGACTACCAGATGAGAGATCATCAATCGGTTTCTTCTCTGCAATAATGGGGTGGATGGAGAAAAAAAAAAAAAAGAAAGAACAATTAGAGATCTATCTACATGATTAACCTATATAAACATCAAAGAAATTTGCGAGAACAAAAGAAATCAATTTCAACTACCTTCTTCAAGAAACCATTGAGCGAATTTGGAAGATTGGACCATGTGAAGGCTCGAAGCAGCATCAGATTTAACGTCGTTATGCTGCAGGAGAAAGAATGATATTAAAACGGATTCAAGCACTTAAAACCTTTAACTGCAACACATCTCAACTTCTACCGGTGATGTTAACAACAGAATATACAACATCCAACATATCATTTATTTGAAAAGGAAAAAAGAACATCAGCTAGAATTGAACCTATGCTAATCAACCAAAGGATAAATCCATTCTGACAGTTAACATTACTCCCAATATCTTTTTTTTCATAAACCATGAGCAAAAAGTGATCTTTCTTCCCCTTCAAGCAGATAACTAAAAGTTCACCCACCTTCATATGTTAACTGTTTTACTTAATTACTAGAATATCTGATATACAGAATTGTTTCAATCAAATATTTTCATTTTAAGTTCATGCAGAAGCTATTATTATGTTCGTTGGCAGGCCCTTCTTGTGCTCAACTATGACTTTCAGTGGATAACAGAAGTTCACAATAATAGGAAAAACCTTTTCCAAGCTGATAAACAACTAAAATCCAGATGGACCCAGGGACTGTGCAAAATCAGTGCAGAGTCATTGTTGTACAACTAGAGAACAATCAGAAATTAAACACTAGCTTATATATACGCATTTGATAAATATCACAATAGTGGCAACAAGCAATGTTTTTATCCTTGGACTGCATCACAATGATCATAGCGAAAAAACACTTGAAATTAGCAACAGCTAATTAAATGCTACGCAAAACGTTGTATTTCACATTAAACAGCATTTGAGCCTTTATGGAGGAGGAAGAAGAGTGGAGTGACAGAGACAACACTTAAGCAATAGCAAGGTCCCGAGTCCAAAGAACCATATACATAAAAGACATTTACCTCAGTGACGTTAGAAGAGCCAACACCATTTAGTGTCAATGCGCTGCCAAAGAGCTTGTCTAGGATTGAGGTTGAATGGGTTGGACTAGATTCACCCACAACTTTACTTTCTTTCACATCCTTATCATTAAACTCCGTGGTTTTAATAACATCTGAAGACCCAAAAGGTTCTGAAAGTTTAGAAGTTGCAGGATATTGGTTGTCCCTGTCAATTGCTTCATTTAAAATATCTGAAGCCAATGATAAATTCATAATCTTTTCACTTCGTTTATTAACTGAAACATGAATGCTTGGACCACCTAACAGCTGCTCCCTCAAATCAGTTTCTTCTAACGATTGTTTCTCCACCTGATATCAGAATTCAAACTTAACAAGCAATTTCCTTTGACTTAAAAAGGACTTACTTTCCAGTTCATTGCCAAACTATATATGTAATCATTAAAAGAATGTTTAATAAATGACGATAGTGAACTTGAAAATAATAATAGGTAAATAAAAATATTAAGTTTACCAGCAAAGCAACAGTTGCTAGGACAATATTTCTCACAACTAAGAGGGGGAAATCAATTATTCAAGATGACCTGATACCCATGATACTCATTTCTTTTGTTCATCAATGAATAATGAATAAATCGACTTAATTGTGTATGTTAGACATGCAAGCCTAGACATCAGACGAGCAAGCCAACCCCTTCTCCCCACCCACAAACCGAAAAAAAAAAAAAAAGCCCCAAATAGCATGTAAGTGATTTTCAGAATGACATGTTCTGATAAAAGGTCTAGCTGACCACACAAACTTTTGAATGCAATTAGATGAAAAAAAATATAAGAGAACTACCTCCGAAGGTTGAGTATGAGTAGATGATCGTGTTCCAATATTCTTCTCCATTATACTACTTGAAAAACCAGGGGGCACAAGAGGTCTAGATACAGGAGATGGTGAGGGAAATGAAGACTTCTCAGAATCCTTTTTTGGAGCAGACTGTATCTCTGGCTCATCCGTTTCATTTTTTCTATCCAGTAAGCTCTTATCATCTTTTGGATCCTCCAGCAACTCACTAATATCGAAGTCATCCTTACCTTTTTCTGGATTCAACTTCTGCTTTTCATGAAAAGCTTTCTGTTGTTCCTTCCTCATCAGTTCAAAGGAAGCTGAACATAACATCAAGAGTTTCATTGGTTTGACAGTAATTACCACTGCAATAACAGCAAAATATAATCAACAATTATACCAGTCTCACTGCAAGGAACCATTACCTCTTCTCTTTCTTTCCTCTTCTGCTCTATCCTCACTTGTGAAATCAGAAGAACCAAATGTTTCATCATTGTATGTGTCTTTAGTGTCCCTACGTTCATGAGGCACTGCCTGAAAAATTATAGGGCAAATTAATTGGTTATCAAAGGGAGATTCAGATAACCAGTTTCTGCCAGTCCAAATTCCTAGTTCAGATGCTTGTAAAAGATATGAGGCAGACCCTGTAGCATTCATATTTCCTATATCATAGGTTATCATACTAACAATAAAGAAAGAATTTCACCTTATAAGGACGTGGTGGGTGATATGGTTCATTACTTCTGCTAAGCTGGAAGTGATCATTAGCTCGAAATTTTGGACCTGCTGCCCCTGTACCATATCCAGACGGTCTTGGAAAAGATCCACTCCCTAGAAGTCCATCATGCTCAGGAACTTGCCAAGGACGTCGAGATTGGTTGCTATAGCGCTTCCCAGAATCTATTTGTTGACACAAATTATAGAACCAGTCACAATACATATTACTAAATCAAAAAATGCATTACACCAACCCACAATTCATTAATATAGCAACATTTATTTTGAATTCCATCCTCCTGTTTAGTAAATGGCATAACATTCTATAAAATAACATGGACAGATAAAGATTACTACATATAGAATGACAATAACAAAAAAAGCTGGTGAGAATCCAACGAAGGCAATTGGAAACTATAGTCAAAGGAACATATTGGAAACACTTAGGGTGCATTTATTTACACAAAAAAAAAAACCAGTGGGTGTTTTCTGAAAAAAATTTCTGTGGAAAATAAAGATTATGTTCACTTTGACTATTTTCCTTAAATAGAAACCAGAAAACAACTTTCCAGTTCTCTAAACTTTAACTAGAGGTTAGAAAACAAATTTAGGAGGTTTTCTAAATTTTCCTTTATAACTAAATAACCATTTTCTCAAAGTTTTGAATAGAAAATTCGAAATTCATTATTTATTTTATTAATTTAACATTACTTGTATTTGTAAGTATTCTTTTACACATTTTTAGTATTTCAAATAAATACATTATTTTCATTTTTTTCAAAATGAACCCATTTTTAAAGATTTACACTGGATCAGTTCGGAATAAAAATCAAAAAACTGAATTTTGTCCAAAAACCGAATAAACTGAATTTTTAAAAAATTGAACCAAATTAACAAAAAAACCATCCACCAAAATATCTCAATATGGTTCAATTATGATTTTTATTTCGATTCATTTTTGCGCATTTTTACATTTTTTTGGCTTTTTCATGAAAAATATTTTCACTTTCTCAAGAAAGAAATGTATTCTTTAATTTTAGAACAGAAAATTATTTTCCATTTTAATAAATAAACACGTTTTCTGAATTTTCTATAGAAAACAAATACTCCAATTTTCTAAGAAATAGAAAATAGTAAACAGAAAATTATTTTTTGCAAGTAAATGCACCCTTATTTTCACCTTCTTTATCCAGTCAACTTGCAGGGATGGGACCAGTAAAACATTACAGTAAAATCAGCTTTGAGATTTTCGTATTCACTTCTCCAAAACATGACACCATACATTCTACAACTAAATCATGCACATGAAGAAGTCTGAAATATACACTGTTCTTGAATCAACCGTAAATCACTCAAATTTAATAGTCTTGACAATTCAGGATAGAAAAGTCAGAAGGAAACATGAAATAATACTCAACTATTTTGCTAGAATGCCAACTCCTAATTTCCACTCGAACAAAATCAAATATTCCCTAAAAAACCTTGCAGAGAAACCTAGCTCAGCTCTTAAATTCCTCAATGAGTTAAAGAAATAATTTAATAAATCAGCCAATAACTAAATTTGTATCAGGACTCAAAGTTTACCACATTGAAACCCAAAAACACAAAAAAGGTGAGGGACATCTTACAAAAAAATATAAATTGCCAATAGCTTGTTTTTATAGAATGAATAAGAAGCCTCTAGGTGCCACAGAGCATGTGAACTTCCACGTTCATGAATTACACGCTTCCCCACTTCTTGTTCAAGATACTAAAGCTACTAACATTCAATATAAACTTTGCTCTTATCGTAAACAATCTCAGATATTAACAGAGACTCGATCAATGCATAACAAGTTTAATATGGATTTCTTCAAAAATTTAAAAAGATCAGACAAAATGCTTGAGATGAAATGCACCAAATTAGAAAGCTACTTCCCAGAGTTAAAGAACATCTTTTCGCAAAACAACTAATATGCGAAGGCTTACCTGAGTCCCAATCAGATTGTGAATCGCTGTCACGATCGCTCCTTCCCGAGGAACGACTATCCCATCTGCCATGAATCCCCCTCGAGTAATTACTTGAATCCCCTCTAGTGGGAGGGGACGAACTATATTCATTGCGTCTATAACTTTGCGATGACGGACCACCAGAAATTCTGAATCGATCCTGTGTGGCATCCTCAAATTCACTGGTGGAGGGAGAAACAAAGTTTAAGAAGTATAACTGACAACGGACCTTCAAATTCGCAAAACTGCAACTTACCTTAAAATCGAATGCTCAAATCCACTTGGTAACTTCTTGCAAACATCCAACTCGCTCAACGATAGAAGAAAATCTCTTGAATACGAAATTTTAAACTTCCTGAATCAGTCATCCAAATTCAATAAGCAATCGCAAGAAAAGCAGCGTTAGATAGCAGGCTTTGAGTCAAGGTTGAAATCAGAAAGCATAAGAATGTAAGTGCATTACTCTAGTGGTTCTTTACTCGCTTCAGGACGCTGATTCAGTTCGCGTTGCTCCTGATTTTCTAAGCTCATTTTGCTAGTTAATTTTCCAAAAAGAAAACACTATTCGATTACTATTGTTCTCCGAAATACAAGAGTCACTGGTCACCACAAGTTAAATAAACAATCCGGCACCGGCTAAGCAATACCATATATAGGAACACCATGCAAAACCCAACTACTCCTATCTCCACCTTCAAAAACTCTGTACAGTACAGCTGCTTAATCTAGACCTGGAGAGTAAAATGATAAATTTCACTATTTCAGGAGAAGAAATCCATTAACTATTGCGCATTCAAAACCCAGATAACCCGTATACTGAAATTCGGAACTGCAGCCACTATAAAATGAAGGAACAAAAAGCCAAATACCACCCGGTGTCAAGCTAAATCCACCTCCCGATCCAACTCACTCCACAATATAAACCACCATAAATACAGATTAAAAATCCGCAAAAACTCTGCGTAAAATTGTGAAAATGAATTGCGATCACGTCGCGAAACGAGAAGCTGGAAACGCCAGATAAATACAAACAATCGCTGATTTCTTTCAATCAAAACTCGAATCTCGCACAGTACACCAATTCAATGCTTGATTAAATGCAATGATTATCAATCTGCGACATCGGCAATTCTTAAATAAGATCGAACGGGACAGATTATAGGGTTTTGCTCTAATCTATGAAGCTCAATAAAAGTTAGGGTTTTGTCACAATAAAAACAGGGAGCTATGGGGATCGGAGGAGCTGGGAACCGGGGAAAGGAATAGACAGAGGAGGTAAAATTAGGGTTTTAATCTCCACCCTTCATTAGATCGGAGACTGTGTGAAGACCGGAGAGAGAGGGTTGAGAGCTCTTCAGGAACACATTTGCAAAGATGACGTTATTCACATCCATGAGGAAAAAAAAAATAGTAATTTGCATAAAAATAATATTTAAAATAGATGCATAATTTGCGTAATAAATTCTTTAAATTTTATTCATATTATAATTAAATTTATTAATTTTAATTTATAACAATAAAATTATTTAAATTTAATTAATATAATAAAAATTTTCATAATAAATTTATTTAAAAAATATAAAAAAATAATTAAATATATATATATTTTTTAATTCATTCCTCCCTACTCTTCTAAATATTAAGTTTACAAAAATAAAAGAAGTGTAAATATTATTTTTTTAAATAAAACTTTATATGTCTTTTAGTCATCAACATAAAAATTATGAACATAAATGATATAAAAATTATTTTTTTACAGTTATTGATCTAGAAAGGAGAAGAAAATAAATAAATGAGTCATAAAAATTGATAAAAAAGAGGAGAAAAGACAAAAAAGGAAAAAAAAATTCATTTTTACAATGTAAATTAAAAATAAAAAGCTTTGTTGAGACAATGCGGTAAAAAATGAGAAAGAAATAAAGAAGACTTGTTGTGTTTATTAGTAAATTTATTATAGTCGAAATTTAAGTAAATTTTTTTATTATAAATTGAAATTAAAAAATTTACTTATTATAAATATATAAATTAAGAAACTTATTATATAAATTATAAAAAAAAAATTTACAGTACAAAAATAATAAAAAAAAGTTTTGTGAAATGCCACGCGCCTTCACCTGCGTCGCACACTAATTTTTCGAGAACAAAGGCAACAAACAAGCTCCCCAAATAAAGCAATTATATGGCCTGTTTAGTTGTACAATGGCTGTGAATTATCAATCGCTAAGAGCTATTAATTAGCTAAACGATTATTGGGGATGGTAATTTTTTTATAATTAATTAACACTTATTAATGATTATTAAACATATTTATCTATATTATTTCTATCATAGAATTTATAAGTTTTTTTTTTATCACCATACGTATTTTAAAAATCAATTACAAAAATGACACATTTAAAAAATTATATAAAATTTTAACATATTTTAAAATATAATTTTTATTCATTATAGAAAAATAAATATAAAAAAGGAATTATTTTTGATATAAAAGGGCTGCTTCTAATTATGACTTTTTACAAAAAAAAAAATTAATTTTCAATATATATTTTAGCACTAACAATTAAAAATCTGATTATTAACCGTTATTTTTAATATACTAAGCATCCATTTTAAAGATTAAGGATTTAATCATTGATTATTAAATTTACTAAATACTTTAATTTAAATGTTTATTTAATTGAACTAGCAATACGGGGGAGTAAAAGCTAAACCGAACTTGTAATATATATTTTATTACTGTGGCTACGTTTCCTTCGAAGGCGTGTAAAAGAACGCCCAAATTTTGACAAACATAATAAATAAAACTTTTGATAAAAAAATAGAAAGTTCTTTTTTTTTAATAATCCATCCGGTTTTAAAGTTTATTGTTCTAATTAATTTGAATTTATGTTAAATAAACTCATAAAACATAGCAAAGCGCTCCCTTTCAACAAAATCGAAACCTCTAATTAGGGGTAAAAAAATTTTTGTCATCCCATCTCATTTTTTGAAGAGAAAATAAAAAAGCGTTTAATGCATGATATTAAATAATTTATTTTTTAGAAAAAAAAAGGATAATTTCACTTTCACAGTTGTAGTTTTGTGATTTTTCCTTTTTTTTCCCTCCAATTACGCATATAATAATGATTTGTACTTAATTATCCTATCTTACTCGCTAGAAAAACTAGCTTATCGAACTCTTCATATTTACGAAATACATATTCATTAGCTTTTCCACATTGGCAATTTCGAAAAGTAGCTTAAAACCAACATCATTTAACTCCAAAGCATACTTCCATCACAGGCGATGTGGGATTATCCACACCGCCAACTCCACATAAATGAGACAGTGAAGGAATATATCTCATCACAAAACTATGACTTACTTGAAAGAGTAATAATTTTTTAAAGGCATGAAATTTGATAGCTTAATTACTATTCAATTTTCAATCTACCGATTGGTAGAATAAGAAAATTTATGTGATTAAAAATCAGAGCATTTAGGTTTAATATATATATATTTTTTTTTATAGAAAAATAAGGAATAAGAAATTTAGAATTCGGAACTTAGATCTATTTGTATAGTTGAAAATGAAGTAAAGTATTTTAACATATGTTAGCATATAAATATTTAGTTAGCAGCAAGAATAACCGATAATTTTTTATATTTATGTTTATTTTGAGTGATATTTTGTAATCATAAATTATAAAAATAATTAATACGATGAATATATAAGTTGTAATTGAAATGGACTGATTTAAATATTGAATTTTAAAAAATTGCATAATAAACTCGGAAAGAGAAGAGAAAAAGGTTGCCCGTGAACCGGTCAGCCCTAACGCAAATTCTAAGCCCAACAGGTCTCGGACGTCACACGTCAATTTTAATACCGAAACCCTAAAAACGGCGGTGGAGGGTAGCGTCAGTAGCTGTGCCATTCGAAATATTTCGGTGGTGGAAGAACCATATCAGAAATGGGCCATCGCCTCAAGACCATGTACCTTGAAACAATCGCTCCTTCACTTATGGAAAAATTCTTCTACGCCAACATTCATCAGGTGATCACTTTGATCTTAATTTTACTTACTTTATTGGTTTACCCTGTCCATACCCAGAAATTCGAGATTTTAATTGATAACGAGACATGAAGTGGGAATTGCAGCTGTGTTAGTTTTTTCATAAACTGATTCACAATTTTGGATAATTAAAGAGATTATTTCTACTCGATAAGCTCGGGGGCTTGTTTCAAGTCAGTGATTTTGTCTGGGTGGCGGGTGAAGCAAAAGACAACAGTTCTCGTGATATTTGTATCTAGTTTTGTTGTTCTTAATTCAGCTTAATCATAGGATTTTGCTTGAAATGGTTCTATAGATTCTGAATTCGGTGCAATATTAAAGTTGATCTTATTTGAGTAGATGGTTAAAGGTTCAGGTGGTCCTTGAATTGGAGAATGATTGAAAAAGAAAATGCTGCTTATGACAGATGACCCTTTCTATCTGTCATACGCAGGTGATCTCAGTAGAGTTAAAAGTTTTCGTTGGAATCAAAAGCAATATGTATAAATAAAGTTTGATTTTTCGATTCCTCTCATGATTTATAGTGGAATTAGAAAAAATTGAACCTTTTTTTCTATTTAGCAGCAAAAATTAGCCATTCTGCAGAGAATGAGTATGTGTTCTCATGAAAAACTGCAGGGGAGTGAGTATGCCTAAATAAGTTCTAGATTTGCTGATTTTCTTTTAGTTAGCTCTGTTCAGTTTTTATTACATGCATTGTGTACTCAACTCTCGGTAGTTATGTTCTTTTGCAATTTCGTGACACTGGATCTCATAGGTTCCAAAAGTTGAAAAGATTGTGGTGAAGTGCGGTATTGGAGATGCCGCTCAGAATGCCAAGGGCTTGCAAGTTGCAATGAATGATTTGGCTTTCATTACTGGACAGAAACCTACAGGGACAGGACAGGCGCCTATCAAGACGAGAGCAAGGATTGCCATTGCCAATTACAAGTCGAAGGACGGTCAACGGCTTGGAGTTTCTGTCACACTGAGAGGACATGTAAACTCGTTTTACTTGATTTATTTATATATATAATCTGGTTTAAAATTTGAATCTTTGGCTTATGCTTTTGACATAAGTGCACGAGTCTTGACTCCTTGCTATTTATGCTGCATTGAACTTTTGACATCACCAATGCTTGATTCTTGCAATATTTTGGGAAATATCTGTCTCCATTTTCTAATTCAAAATAAAAGATCAGCATCTGATCTATGTTCATTTCTTTGTAAAAATAGGCATAATGATCTTTCATGCTATATTTTGTGGTGTAATGGTTTTGTGAAATCTAAAATGGATAATTGTGTTATTTCATTGCTGCAGATTTTTGGGGCTAAATAAACCGTTGATAATGCTTTTTGTGCATTGATTATTTCTTCTCAGATGATGTATTCATTCTTGGATCGGCTTATTAGTCTTGGGCTTCCTAGGACGATTGAACTCGAAGGTGTAACCCCAAGTAGATTCGATGCACTTGGGAATTACCGGATCAGAATTCATGAGCAGAGCATGTTCCCGGAGACTAGGTATGATGCTCTTGGTGTAATAAAGGGAGTGAATGTTTGCATCTCAACCACTGCTAAAACTGTTCAAGAAGGCCAGAATCTCTTGGCTCTTATGGGGATGCCATTCGGAGAAAGTGCTCATGCCATGGAAGAAGAAGTTGAAGAAGCATAATTTTCTTTCAAAATCAGGCGGGCAGCGTTAAATGTTTTCCTCATTCGCATTTGGCAATTGCCATACGCATATGCAGTGTTTTTCTGTGCCCATTTCTAACCCGGAATAACAATATATTTTTGTTTTAGTCAAACGCGCATCCCTTGTTTATGGATGTGATTCTAAACATAAACGAAAGACGAGATCCTGTTCGTTGGATTACGGAGATTTTTAGTTTGATCTGTGCATTAGATGGGCATATGGCTCAGTTTTATCCCAATTTAATTGGAACGCCTCGGAATCCTGCAAGAAAAAACGACCAAATTGTACTGCAAGTCAAATGATTTTTGCTTTTTATAATTGATCAAGCAATTTTTTTTTAAAGTTTTATTTTGCATTGTAAAATTTTTATAATTTGAGTATGATGATGTCCTTAAGGACCTTAACATTGTAAATTGTAACTTTTAATAAGGTTTAAAACAAAGTATGATATGCCCGATGGTGAAATACGATATCTTTACTTATTCTCTTAATTTGAATCAGCAAAAGGATGATTAATAATTTCACATTTTCATTAGAACACACGAAGCAGTTGCGGTTGGCAACTGACTATTACCTTACGAATATTTCTTTTGTTATTTAATTAAATATCATAAAGGCCTTTATTTGGAAAAAGGAAAAAAAATATCAGAGAATAGAATAAAATTTATAAAATTGTAAAAAACCAATATTATGTAGAAATGGATTGGACGTTTTAAACGAGCTGTAGTGGGCCTAGGCCCACTTTAATTTCTAATGGCTTTAAGCATGTATAGGCCCATTCATTTTTCACAAAGGATTGTAGAGTGAAAAATAACGGAGTCTCCTCTCAG
>CANXYI012291736.1:0-12692 GCA_948208565.1 Hura crepitans | reverse complement strand
ATACTTCAAATATCCATATACTATTGTTTTAATGGTGCAATGCTTCTTAGGCCTAGACCTAGTTACCTCGAATATTGTATGGATATACAACTTATTAATCCTATGGCACCCAAAATGGATGTAGTCATCAAAACTTTGATTGGTTCTTTTAAGGACAATGCTTCAACATTATTATATAACTATTATATGGCATCAATATGCATTTATGGTAAATAATTGCTCATTAATAATACATTTATAAAATCTTTATTGATATTTAAAACCAATAAACTTTAAAAATGCTTATCATGTATCTTACACTTGAACCCATTTAGGTAATCCATCATCTTGGTCTAGTGACATAACACTGCATATAAGCTAATCATTGATGTAATAGATCTATAACAAGGTAACTATGACAAAATGCTTATGTCTTTTATGTTAAAATTAAATCCAAATGGCATGCCTCTCATGCTAAATTTGGTTTTAGTGCTACCTAAGATCAATTGAGTAGAGTAGATCCTTGATACGTGAAGCTTTAAGCATGGGTTGACTCAAACCAAATTGCCTCATACATTATCTAGATGATAAAACTCCATGATATGAAAGCATGTTAATGGGATGATTGACCTCTAACTATTTTGTCTAGTAATGCAAATGAGAGGTAATAAATGCATTACTAATTTATATAGTTGCCATACTATCTACATTTAACAATTTGTAAGCTATAAAGGGCTTTTTTTGTATGATCCAACATATAAAAATGACAAAAAAAAATTCATATTCTTGCTTTTTTACCTCTACTGGTTATTGAAAATCCAAATCATTGCAAAGAGAATCATATCCTTACATTAAAGAACACTTAAGGCTAAAAGAGCTTTCTACCAAATTATAACAAATTTAATAATATTTACTATAAAAAACACTTTATAATCTATTAATCTAAGATAATTTCATAAGACATTGCAAATGTTGACTAACTTGATACCAAATAGAAGTGCTTAGTTAAAAGGCATTAATCATAGGAATAAGGATTTGAATTGTAATAGCCTCTCCTAAGCCCACATTTTTATAAGCTAATGATAGTTATTAAGCCTTTTCAATTAAGGATGAATTACATGACACATCTCTATAAGTAACCTGCTAGGTAAGTTGAGCCCTTAATTATATTCATGAACTAAATAAAGGTTTTCTATAAAAGTAAGCGCATTAAATGCATAGCATCAATAGGAATAACAAACTACTAATATAGAGCATTATCCATGCATGGGCATGTTGACAAACTAGTTCATCATCAATATCTTTTACAAGTTCATCAAAGTTCTCAAAAAGCCATGTCTCACCTTTTGCCATTCAAGTCACTTTGTCTAGAAATGTGGCTTAAAAGATGAGCACAAATATTTAACTAGTCTCTAAAGGATGATCCTATTACTAGATAATCTTTAATTAGATTGTTAAGATTGTTATATCTTTTAAGGTTATTATAGCTTCTCTAATTGCTGAATGAAAGGTATTTATCTCTTGCCTTTGCCTCTTAATAAGGGCTATAGAAAGTTTACAATTAACTTGCGATATCCTAATCTAGATACACCATAAAAACTAAAAATTGAGTAGGTAAAGAATTATTCTTCAGTCAATATTAGAATAGTGATTGTCTAAAGGCGACCTCCTTATGAAGAATACAATATGAGTTTCTTGAATATTTGAAAAGAAAATTATAATATGTTGAACAAAAAATAAAAAAAAAGAATATTAAGTTCACATACAATATTATTTCATAAACTATTTGTATAATGCTTGTCGCTCATTATCAATAGCTCTAGATTAATTGATCCTGGATTTATGTACATATATTTCACTTATGTCAAGTCATAACTTTAACAAATCATAATTAGCTATATATACTTAGACACATCACACATTATACATCACAATATAATTAACCATTACATATTATTCAACATAATATTAATTAACAAAATATGATAGGTAAATGGACCTTAAATACTAGTTATATTTAATGAAAATTATCGAGAATTTTGACATGTTGATTGAAAATAATAATATGAAAGTTTAGGAAGAGAATGTGTGTTAGGAATATGCCTTGGAGATAATTATAATAAGGATTTTTTCAAGTACATTATGATTTAATAATTAATAAAAGGCATTTTTATTACTTAGTGCTTATGTTAATTCATTTGCTTAATTATTATTTTAAATTGTTCAATGAAGTCCTTGGTATATAATAGAGTTTAAAAGAAATCATGAAGAGTTCATGATGTTATATTTTTATTACATGTAAATGTGTTTGTCCTTAAATCATCTCTAGTCATTAACAAGATAGGGCATTATTAATATGGATAGACTAGCACATGTTATACTCTTTGATTAGGCTAAGCAATAGTTCTCACAGGTTGTAAGCATGGTGATGCTTGAAGTTAACATCTAGATGCTTGTTTGAAAAACAAGTTTACTAGAGACCTAGCTTTGAGATTATTACATGGATATATAATTGTAGACACCCTAGGTCTCAAACTCATGATAATAGCCAGATATGGTCAAATAGTAGACTAAAAAGTTAACCTAGGTCGGTATAGAATTCCTTGTAATTAAATCCATAAGGATATTGTAATTGCCTCAATAAGGTCCGCACGAACCTTGTTGTAGACAACTTTTAGAAATCTAGTTTTCTTATTATGTTTTTGTTTCTTAATTAGGAGCTTCTTGTAAAGCTCTACTATTCTAACATGTCTAGAAACCTTATTTTAGCCCTATAGATACATCTCTTCTAAACATTAAGGAGGACTTTTGGACTTTTAGTCTTTTAACTATTGAAACCATAAAGAAGATTGCAATACTACTAGTTCTCAGCCCTTATTAAAGCTTTATTCCTTTTAAAAACCCTTGTTTTTATTTTTCATTTGAGACATTAATAGGTAAATTTTGAGGTCTAACTATTATTTGCTCTTTTATCATAACGTAAAGATCTACACTATAACAATTACATTGGTTAAAACATTTTTATTAATCATAAACTCAATTATTGTAGTAGATCTTGCTATTTATTACAATAACCAAATTGATGTTATGTAAGTTAATTTGTTTCAAATTGACAAATAGGCCTACACGAACTGCCTTTCTTGAGTAAATGAGTCTATGTGGACATAATTTGTTATGCATCTTTAAAAGGTCCATGTTATATCCATATTTATGTGATTGTAGACACTATCATGAATTATTAGACCCATGCAAACCATATTTTATGTTATTAATTGCTTTTATTAAGATGTGTAGCGTGGTATATAAACATAAGCCTGAGAGGTGTGCACAAACAAAATTGGTGGTATCTAAGGTCTGCATGGACATGGTTATTATAGGATTGTTGTGGATTTGTTTTGTATTTCATAATAATTTTAGGCCTTATTATTTCATTATTTCTTTTAGGACTTTTATTTGTAATAGGTAGATTCAATTAAAAAGATTATACATGTTTAAATTAACATAAGATTAATGATTTTTATAAATATTAATTGGTGTTTTCAAATAAATCCCTTTATCCTTATAATTAGCAACTTGACTAGGGATTAAGAATTGAATTTGAAAATGCTCAATTAATATTTCCTTTATTATTCTAATTTTTATCAATCCCATGTATTTCATCTTTGTTAATTATGTTCCTATTACCTTGGATGGTGTTCTGATACATAAACCAATTTCTCACTCAAATTTATGAAATTATTAGTATATCAATCACTCACAAGCCTAGTGCCTTTGGGTACATCAAACCATGAACCAATTGATCATATTACCCTTAATTAGAATGACTAGTTAGGAGTGAACTCTACTTGTGAAAGCCTTAAGCCTTCTTGACCAAACTATAACCCCTGTAATAGCTTTAGCAACTTCCCCTAGGGGGTATAACCCTAAAAAAGTATGCGATATGCATCTTAAATTTTATGTGGCCTATTTCATTCAACCTTTTTTAACTTATTTGAGATAGGCAAAAACCCATTGACCTTGTTATCTATGATGGTAATTTCATTTCAAATAAAACTTAAACATGGTACAATGTTTTAGATGATTTTTTTTACATGCACTTTGAATACAAGAGGTCCAACTAAACTATTCTAACCAATATTTGAACCTATATATCACCTATTGGTACTTAGGTAACCCCAACTAAAAAAGATCAACTTAACCATATGTGTGGGAGTGATAAGGTTGGAAGGTTTAATGTATGTGTTTCTTAGTGTATCATGCATATTACATTACACATTATTCCTGTATATATATTCAAGCATCATACCAATCTCTTGTATTTTCACCTACCATTGATCTATCTTTCATCACTTAATAGAAAGCAATAGGTAAACATCTGTGTTGTGTTAAGAATCGACTTGCACTAGCTAATATACCTAGGAAAAGAATAACCGCAATGTCTAGAAAGGAGTCCATTTCTAAGAGGATGCTTAATGAGACTGTCAAAGATTTAGAGAGAAGGATAAAGGCCATCATCATTAATATGTGGCCAATTTAATAGTCAACTTAGGGAAGGTTCAAACCTTTAGTGATTTAAGGAATATGAATAAAGAAGTAATGAACTAGTCTAATGAAGACCAAATCTTGGATAATGATGTGTCCTTATAAGACATTCTTATAATAAAGTCCCACCACTTAAGGTAGCCTTTATGATTATGAAAGGCCCTATCTTCAAAAAGCTGAATAAAATAATAAAGGCATGAGTAGATTGATTTTTAAAGGCAAAGACATTGACCTAAAAGAAATCAGCTTAAAGCTATATAGGTTCATGACCTACAAGTTCAAGATGCTGACCTTAGCAAGTTTGATAGGACTACAGACCCACAAACCACTTGAAGTAGTGTGTTGTTGCCATGTAACATACTAACTTGTTAGAGGATCATATCATGGGAATGTTTATCATGGCTTTCACTGATAGGCCCTTGACTAGTAAAACTATTTGGAGAGTTAGATTTAGCCTAGGTGTTTGATAAGAAGCATGCTAACAATGCAAGAGTAGAGGTTACCTTCAAAGACCTAGAGCTGATAAGGTAGAAGATAAATGAGTTATTTTTTTATTATTTGTACCAATGGAGGGCAAAGCTATTGAAGATGAGAAATAAGCACAATGATATCTACCAAATTAGGATGTTCATCTAGAATATAAATAGCTATGAATAATGGGCTCAATGCCAAGGGTATCACCATGTGGGAACAACTCAAGGATATTGTTGTTAACCTTGAGATGGCCCCACATAATAAAGCTTTTAAAGAGTGGGACCTCCAGTTATGAAAGTAATAGTAGGATTGACAATTATGGCTAAAGTGCATATGTAAATGTAGTAAAAAATCACCACTTCTTTAATCTAGGAAAGCTTTTGTCTTAGTGCTTTAAGAAGCCAAGGAGAGAAGGTTAGCTTCAACATCTACCATTTAAACCTTAAATTAAACCACTGCTAACTAACCATTAACATGATCTTTATTGTGTTTATGATTAAAGAATAAGTCATGCCACTGACAATTATAGAACACTTCACCATGTCTTTTGAGACCTCATAAACTCTAAAGAAATACCTAATCTTGAACACCTATCCAATCCCTTATCTAAACATAACCAATTTGTGTTTAAGTTAAAATCTATCCTACTCAAAGAATATGTCCTAAAATATATTTATGGATCTGACTTTAAGATAAGTGAAAAAAACTCTCATAATGGTTAGATTCTAGGATAGCGAGAATGAAAAGGTCAAGAGTATTAAGGTTAAGGCTAAAGGAGCTCTGAAAAAGAAGATGGAAAAGAATGGTTATGTCTTAGCTAATGAAAAGCTTGAGATAGAGAGCAAAGAAAAGGATGAGGTCCTAAAGTAGCTTAAAAAGATTCATGCTCACATTAGCATTTAGGATTCTGGTAATGTCTTCCCAGTCCTATAAGCAAAATTTATTTAAGGCCCTAGAACAATTTATTATTTTAGCATTGGCCACATAAGAATAACTAGTGGAAGTAATGAAAATTGGTAAGAATAGGTGATTACCTTCTCTGATGAAAACCCGGCTTTAGAAGGAAGGAAATGTAATTGGGCTCTCTTTATTAAGGTCGAGATTAATAAGAAGAAGACTACCTATGCAATAGTGGATGATTTGTTTTCACTATATGTAAGCACATTGAAAATTTTGGACGGCTTAAAGATAAAGAAGAAAGATCTTGCCATTTCTAACACCACTGTAAAGGCCTATGATAATAATAAAAAAAAAGGCAAGCTGAAAAGGTTATTATGCCTAAGGTTTAAGTTAGTCCTATTATTGATAAAGTTGAGTTTATCATTATAGACATCTTGGTTAGCTTCTTAATTTTACTTGATTATCTTTAGTTCCACAAACTTTATGGGGTACCTTATACGCTCCATCAAATGATTAAATTCACACATAAAGGTGAGATAGTGTCTATCAAGGAAAAAGTAGATCATCCAATCTCAACTTTAGCCATCATTAGCCAACCCTCCACTAGATTCCACATGGCATGTATTTTTAAAGATCACATAGATCACACAATCTCAAATATTATGAAGAAGATGAATTTCATTTTGGGAGCTAGATATGGACAATATTTTCTAAGGAATCCAAAGTCTTTGAAGTTGCAAAGTAAAACTATTAGGGGTTAGGATATTAGTTAGATAGGGAAGGAGCAACGATCTAAAGAAAGTGAACCACATTGAATACTATTTTGTAAAGCAAAGCAAGATCAAGTGTGATAGAAATCCAAAACTAGTGGTCATATATGGCCTATTCGATGTCATCGATTCAGAATCTTATGAGCTAAAAAAGGTTGCTAAGTGGAAGAATAAGTTATATCTAATCTTTAAAGACCTAATATGTGTCTAACTAGAATAGCTACACCTTGCATTAAGTAATACTATATTTGCTATAGTTGATAATAATGATTTTGATTCTAAACTTCTCTATAATGAATTGTATCTTTTTGAACTTTTTATGAACAATGATCTCTTTTTCTAATAAAATGAACAATAAATTTGCTTACTTATGTGATATATCTCCTGATGGTAGCATGCATTTTAATGATTATTACATAAGCATTTTTTACATTAATTGCATTAAAACTAATCCATTTAATCTTAGCACAAATGATCAGCCTAAAAACATTAATTGCACATGATATAACTATCAAAAAGAGAAAATTCAATAAGCTATTGAAAAATATAAAAAGATCTTTGCCTAGACATATAAAGTCATGCCTAGAATATATAGAGAAATCACTAAACCTCTTATCTCTCCTTAGAAGCACATGCTAGTAGTAAGACAAAAGCTAAGAAAGATGAGACTAAAGTAGGCTGAAAAGGTAAACGAGAAAGTTAATAAATTACTTGAAGTGAAATTTATTGATGAGATTGTCTTCCCCATATGGTTAGCTAATATAGTTATAGTGCCTAAAAAAAATAGGAGGATAAAGATGTATCTCAACTACCAAGATTTGTATAAGGCTTGCCCTAAAGATAGCTTCATCTTCTCTATATAGAGGTGCTTGTAAATAGTGCAGCTATGGTAACAATTTATTTCTTGATTAATAGTTTCTTAGGTTACAAAGAAATTTTAGTGAAGGTTATTAACAAGTGTTAAACAACCTTTATAAAATAATAAGGGACTTACTGCTACAAAGTAATGCCCTTTGGTTTGAAAAACACAAGGGTAAACTATCAATAAAAGGCTATTAAGCTATTTTATGACATGATACAGAAAGAGGTTAAAGTTTATGTAGATGATATGATGATTAAGTCAGCTAATAGGAAAAGATATTTTAAAGCATTAAAGAAGTTCTTCCAGAGGCTTGACAAGTATAATATAAGACTTAATCCAAAGAAATGCATTTTTAGGGCCACATCTGGAAAGCTACTTGGGTATATGGTTAGTAAGAATGGGATAGAGGTCAACCGAGCAAGGTTAAAGTCATAATTAAGATGCCCTTACCATAGAATGAGAAAGAATTATATCATTTTCTAGGCAAAAATTAGTACATAAACAAGTTTATTACTAAGTTAACTTTAATTTGCAAGACCATTTTCAAACTCCTAAGAAACAACCAGCCTTTTAAGTCAAATAAATATTGTCAAAAAGCATTTTAAAGCTATAAAGTAAAACCTAGCCAACCCACTAGTTCTTAAGCTACCTAAATTAGGGAAAGTATTAATCTTATGCTTGGCCATTGAAGAGAATTCTATAAGGGCAATAATTGCATAAGTGATGAGTTAGGGGTAGAGTATGTCATTTTTATGTTAGAAAAAAGTTACTTCTTTATGAGAAAAAGTATGTACAAATGGAAAAAATATGTTTAGGAGTTATTTAGATCTTAAAGAAACTATGACACTACTTTCAATCATATAAAGTAGAAGCTGTTGCAAAGCAAGATCCTTTCTGCTACTTACAAATAGCTCCTTTTCTTATTAAAAGGGTAAGGAAATAGCTACTTTTACTCTAGGAATTTGACATAGCTTATGTAAATAAGAAGATAATAAAGGGTTTATTAGTGGCATATTTCTTGGCCTAATAAATAATAAACGGTGAAGACATCAAGTTCAATTTTCTAAGAAAGTACTTAGTGGCAATGTTTAAGCAAAAATGGAAAATGTTCTTTAATGGTGTTATAAATGGAACACACACAAGAGTAGGTGTCTTTCTAGTAATAAGAAGATGAGCATATGTTTTTGGCCCAAAAGTTAGAATTTAGTGTGACTAACAACTTGGCAGAGTCTAAAGCCTGCATCTTCAGACATAAAGCATTGTTTCACCATAGGAGTGAAAAGTATAGATGTTTATAGAGACTACATGATTGTAACTCAAAAATCAATAAGAGCTTAGGATGTTAAGAAGGAAAAGATAGTCCCTTACATCAATGAATTACCTTTGTACCATAACATCTTAAAGTATTTAAGAAAATGAGAACACCCAAAGAATGCTAGTGATAAGGACAAAAAGGCTTTGCACAAGCTGTTATCCTAGTTTATAGCTTTTTAAGAGCTATTATATAAATGGCACCATGATGAGTCCAACTCAAATGTGTTTGTAAGCTGTAAAAATCTTAAGTTCTAAATAGTACCATTCGAGCTATGAATAGTATTATTGGCATATACCAGACCATGAATAGTGAAGATTGAGTTATGGGAAATATGATTTCTATGTAAGTTAGGAATAATATGTAATGGAAATGAGATAACTAGAAGATTAGGAAAATGTGAAATAGGGTTTGAACAACTAATAAGTGAGTAAGACAAAAGATGAATGGTGCACAAAAAGGATAATTAATGAGTAATAATGAGAAAATTAAGATAATGGTGCACTAATTTTGATAATCACACTTATTATCAATTAAGTGGGATTAATTTTAAGTAATTAAAAGTTAAAAGGATCTTTAGATGGACAATATGTGGTAAGATCCTAGCACTCAACTTAAAGTATATAAAGGGCTTAAAGAGAGAGAAAAAGGAATAAGAAAATTAATCTTCCTCCCCTCTCCCTATGGCATCCTTATCTTTTTATCTTCCTTTATCATTTTCTTTCAAGATTTAAAAGAATTAAGCCATAAAACTTCCATCAAAAATATTAAAACTCAAGAAACAAACATAGATTTCAAGACATATAGAGAAATAATGAAAGATTAGAGAGTTTCAGGAAGTCAAAGATAAGTTCAAGCTTAGGTTTGAGGAGCACTTGAAGAATCTGAAGATCATAAGAATTATAGAGATGATTCAAGTTTTTAAAGGTTAAAGATTGAAGATCTAAGCATGGGAAAGTAACAAATTTAAGGTTTGTGACACCTTAACTTAGGTCTCATCTCTTTTATGGTTAACTTGATTTAATTCATGTTCTTTATGATATCTTGAGAAATTGAGTGTTTTGTGAATGAAAAATGGATCTAATTTTATTATAAAGGGATTAGAAGTAATATGGTTGAATTGGGTGGGTTTTGGGAAGATTTTATTGAAATATTGAGTGTAGGTGTTTAGAAATCAATGGCTTACAACCATGACCCCCTTAACAATTAGTGATTAACTTTTAAAAATCTATGGGCTCATAGCCATAACCCCTTCATAAAGTGTCAAAATTTCTTCATTTCTTTTAATCTATCAATCATTTCTAAGGCTAATGATTTATGCAATCATTATACATAATATATAAGGATTAATGCAAATTTTAAATGATGCAAATATGGGCCTCATATAGGAATGAATGAAGTCACATTCAATTACTAAAATAATGTAAATTTGTATATATTCATATAAAGTTATTTTTCATATAAATGTTATCACCTATTAAAGGGGATAGGTAATGAATAAGTTTAAGATTCAAAATTATCTTGATATCATAAATGAAATGTTTTAAGGATTTTATAAAGATTCTCTTAGAATATGAAATACAAGTTCATATGTATGTATGTGCCAAATGCGATGATATATGTGTGTGTGTATTCAAAGAGATGTTTTGTAACTTTGATAGTTTTTTTAATGATCCCTATTAATTTCAAAGGTCATAAATCATTCAAGGAAATCCCATATGTATCAGTGTTTTTGAAAAGAGAATTGAAATAAGATAACCCTTGATGATTATCAAATTGATATTAATGAGTAAATGATATTATGTTCAAAAAGATATTATGGTTAAATAATGACATATGTGATGTAAAATGAATTAATAAAGATGTGAGAATGCAAAGTATTCTACATGTGGTTCATAAGAAATGAAATTAAAGCATTATTAAACACAAAGATACATGCACATTAATTGAAGGATGGCAAGAAAAAGAACATGGGAATGGAAAAGAGATGTATGAAGTATGGATAAGAATTAAACATATTGTATGGGTATGAAAGTCTTATGACTATGAGCTTTAGTTCCATGGCTAAGAGATTGTACTTTAAAGCTGTGAGGTTTAATTCACATGCATTAAACTTGATAACCACATCATTGTGAACCCCTCGGTTCATATAGTTGTGTCTCCTTTCAAGAGATGTAAATATGATATGTTACTTGAAATTCTTATTTTGAATGTTAATATGGAATAAAGTTTTGAATAGTGCTTGCACATGTAATTGAATTCTATTTCTATGATGCTCGTATACATGGAAAGTGAAATTTTATAGAAATTCTAGGTGTTATCATATGACATATAGAAACTATACATCAATATACGGAAACATGACACACATGATAACTTTACTATATACACATATAAATGACATGAGATTTACTAATTTAAGAGCTAAATTATTGTATGCAAATGTGATATGAATAATGCTTGTATATGATTATATGTGTATGATGTTACCTTTTTGAAAAGTGCATTGTGTAGATAATGCAAAAGTGATTAAAAGGTATGTATCATTGATATGTATATTTTCTTGTGTGAATGAACATAAAAGAGGACAAAGTTGATGATTTAATGAACAAGGTCAAAAAAATGTGATATATATATGTTATAAAAAGATGGTATGATATTCAAGACACATGAGCCTATTTCTACCTAAGTTATACCATATTTACCAGATAGTTTATCATGCTAGTAGGGATCCTCTATTAATAGGCTTATAACCTTTTGATATCTATTTTTGCTTTATTACACCACATTAAACTTGAAAAATAGTGTTGGTATTTATGGTATTATCCTCTGCTTTATTAGTTAAGATGATATTTGAAAGAAAGTGTTATACCATTCCTATTATCCAGACTTAATGTTTGAGTCTAGAAAGAATTTAGCAGTAAAAGAAATGATTGTAAAAATGAAATAATGAATATTGAATTATATATATGATTTCTTTGATTTCTAAATCCTAAAAAATGTGAATATGATAATGGTATGAACCCTTATGGATACAATTGAATAATATGTGTTGTATATAACCTGGAGACGGCTAGATAAGGTCTTTTAAGTTAGAGTAGCACCACTAAGGATTTTATCCTCAATATGTTGGTTTTACCTTGTGTAGTTACAAGTTAGTTAGAGTCAAGGGAAAGTGAAAAATTGCATTAAATCTAATAGAAGAAAGATATTGTTATAATTGTGTTTTGTACCTCATTGATTGTACTATATCATGTATTTAAGTTTACTATTATGATTCATGATATGATTTCATAGAATATGTGTAAAATGACTATTTAGTATGATTACTCAAATAAGCTTTGAAATGATATATGATTGTTTAACATGTGATCAGGATATATGTTGTAACACCTTTACCCAAGTTTTGAAGAAACCCGACAAGGATGCTAACTTCTCATATGCTCACCCATCCTAAAATTACCCTTAACTTTCATTCATTTAACACTTAGTGTATTCATTGTAATTATCATATTGATCTATTCTTTTTCCTTTTTTTTTCTTATACTGTAATTATATTAGTTGTAATACACTGTTAAAAACTTTTGTTTTGTTTGAAAAGCATTTTATAAAAAATCGAGCAGCATAACAGCTACCCAGGTTAAAAATAAAAAATTTTCTTGTAAAGAAATTTACACTTCTATATATCAATCATCACTTCACCTCTATATGGACCTATCCGGTCCTCTCAACTCAACATTCAGAAATACAAAATCATTGCACATGCATCACAGCCATCACAAGGTCTCAGACCTATCTTAAAATTAGAAACAATAGAAAATATCAATCATATATATATATATATATATATATA
>CANXYI012291707.1:0-15724 GCA_948208565.1 Hura crepitans | reverse complement strand
GTTGGTTAATGACCTAACAACCCTTAGGGTTTTTTAGTTGGTTAGACTTAAGTTAGAGACATTTTAGTCTTTTATGGAATCTTAACTATTTAATTTTTGATTAATTCTCATATTAATAATGCAATCCTATGGTCATATAATTTCAATCATTCAAACTAAAATCATGTGAGCAAACAATTTATTAAAAAAAATTTGATTTATAATTAAAATAAGAGGATGATGATTAAATTAATTTTATTTCATAACATTGAAATATCATTATAGTGAAAATAAAATTTTTTTTAGATATAGTAATCATTATGAATAAATATAAAATGATAATTATATTTTTTTATACACATGAGAAATAAGTAATTCCATAAATTTATTTGTGGATACATATTTTAATTATATAACTATTTCACATTACCAAGGCATTTCATATAGTCAAGAAACACAAAAATAGTTGGAAATTCAATAAAGACATTATAATGTGGAAAAATAAGAAATTCAAGGTATAAGATTAAACATGAACCCATTTTTTTTAGTTAAAATATTAATAATAAGAAAATGAAGAATTAAATTCTTGAAATTTATTCAAGAATAGAAAGGTATTTCTAAAAGTAAGAGCATTATAATAATTGGGAATAATAAATAACTTATGACAATTATTGTGTTAAAAAATAAATATGTAAATAAAAATGGTACACCTAAAAATATCAAAACTATCATATTTAATATATCATTTGTACAAAAAATCAAAATAATAATAATAATATTTGACTATTTGACGTATTACTAAGATTTGTTAAGATATTTAGCGATGAATCACTTCTAGTAGATGAAATATCAAATTACATGAAATAATAAAAATCACATTTGAGCTTGGCAGAATATATATGTTTCTAAAGTATATATATCCAAATCATTAAAATGGCATGTTCAAAAAAAATGTTTTATATAAAAAAATAATTATAATAAAAAATTAAATTATTTACAATAATATTAAATAAGAGAATCTAATGCAAGAAAATCATAATTAAGCTAGTTTTTTTTAGATTTTGATATTTATTTTTGGGTTACAAATTATTAGGTAAAGAGTAAATTTCATTATTACGGGTATATTCATAAGTCTTTTATATTGATATACAGTTATAAGATAATTTGAGAATTAATGAAGACATTTTATAACAAGGAAATAATGTGAGGGCACTAATATTAAATAAATGAACATTGAATTTTACATGAAAAGATTAAAACTCTTAGAATTTATTCGAGGATGGAGATACTAAAATTTTTGTTTAATTATATATATTAGAAAATTAAATGACATTTATGGTGATCTATTATGGAATTTATGAAATAATAAATAATAATCAAAATGATCCATAAAATATAATATTTAATATATTGTCAAGACCAAAACCTCATAGTTAAAAAATAACATTTGAATATTTGACATATTGGTAAGGTTTATTAAAATATTTAACGACGAGTTATGTTATACAGGAAAAACATATATTTAACAAAAATACATTGATATTTAAACTATTTCATCCATTATAATATATAATTGAATATGCGAAAAAATTAAATAAGGCTAATTATGAAGTATCTAGTTATTCAAGATAATAAAAAATATAGGAAAATTTATAATTAAACAAATATAATAAATACAGTCTCTAAAAAATATATACGTATTCAAATTATTCCATTAGAGTAAGGCAATAAATAAATTTTAGGCTAATCCTATTAGATAGGTAATTTTTATAGCAAATCATTCAATCAATGCCTAAATTCCTACACATTATAAAGTTAATCAAAATTAATTCATAATTACTCCCTAATATTATGATCATAAATATTAATTAAATAAGGATATAATCATTTTAAAATGGATGAACTATTCTATCTAAAAAAAAGATCATCTAATAATCCATAATTACATTTTAAATAAACCTTATATATTAAAAATTTGGCATAGGGTGCTTAATACCTTCCTTATGTCAGAATAACCCCGAACTCAGAATGCAGACTAGATCATTTAGTGACTAAGTGCACCCTAGTCAGTTAGTGGCGACTCATAAAAAACCACATTGCCCGGGTTCCTAGCATCAGGTTTAGGCCTTGGTTGCAACAATATATATGGTCAAATTTTAATAAAATTTGTCAAATCATAAAAAATTCACTCCCTCTCCCTTCTCTCTCTACCCAACGGCAGCTAAAGGAGATTTTTCTCCATTTTTATGCCATCAAAGCTCTATTTAGTGATCAATCTCTATACTGAATAGAACATACACCCTCCCCACAATCCCTAGATGCATAATTAAGTGAAATACCAAAGGAAAATTGAAGGAAATTACTCGAAAATGAGTTGGTTGAATAGCGCCACTTTTAGGTAAGAATTTCTAAAAATTGATATTTTTCCCTCAATCTATAGGTGCCCAAGAATCAAAAAAATGTGGTCATTTGTAATTTTTGGATATCATATGAATTTATATGATTTTTTCTAAACCAAATCTATAATGGGCAGTTATTGAAACAGAAGAGGGTCAGAATAAGGGCAAAGCAAAGGCTTAGTTGAGCCTCATAGGGTATTTTGATCATGCTAAATATGTGTAATCGACCTAATTATTGCATTTATGGCATGCTTTAATGTATACATAATATATGTAAATATATATATATATATATGTGTGTGTGTGTGTATAAATGAATAATTATTATGTAAATGGGAAAAATAAATTGTATATGGTGATTATAGGATAAAATAGGCTATGAATGTATATGGTATAATTGAAAAATTTGTTTTGTGAGGGTTTGTGCATATATGGCCAAATGACCTTGTGTGTGAAAAGATGGGTATATTATGTTGTATAAATGTAATTGGCATTTAAATGATGATTGTAGGAGAAAATAAGGTAAGAATGTACAATATATGATGGAAATTTTGTGTTATGTATATGGGTGCACGGATGGCTGAATGGCTTTTGATGTGAAAATGTATGTGTATTGTGATGTAAATGTGTAAATTATCAAATAATAGCATAAAATGATGGATTGTGAATTATAAGTTATAAGATGAAATATATTAACATGATATTGTATTAAATAAACATATGAGTGTGTGGATATGATTTGTGGTCGAATGGCCATTTGTATAGTTATAAAGTTTTAAGTCATAAAATGTACATAAATGAGCATGTATGATAATGTATAAATGTATATGTATAAGTGATGAATGAGGTATTGTAAAATAGGCTATGAATGTATATGGCATAATTGAAAACTTTGTGTTATGGGGGTTTGTGCATATATGGCCAAATGACCTTGTGTGTGAAAAAGATGGGTACATTATGTTGTATAAATGTAATTGACATTTAAATGATGATTGTAGGAGAAAAAAGGTAAGAATGTACAGTATATGGTGGAAAATTTGTGTTATGTATATGGGTGCACGGATGGCTAAATTGCTTTTGATGTGAAAATGTATGTGTATTGTGATGTAAATGTGTAAATTATCAAATAATAGCATAAAATGATGGATTGTGAATTATAAGTTATAAGATGAAATATATTTACATGATATTGTATTAAATAAACATATGAGTGCGTGGATATGATTTGTGGTCGAATGGCCATTTGCATAGTTATAAAGTTCTAAGTCATAAAATGTACATAAATGAGCATGTATGATAATGTATGAATGTATATGTATAAGTGATGAATGAAGTATTGTAATAAGTACAATAACTATATATATGAGGTCTCTAAGTGGTAAATATATCCTATATGTATGAAATGCATGGAATTGAGTATTACATGAGTTACATATTGATTGTATAATTGTTGGCAAAAATATTAAAAGTAAATGTGGAATGGAATAAAAAGTATGAATTTGATGCTTATCTTTTAATAATGGCTAAATCAGTTCAATAAGTTGAGCATGATTATAACTTGGTAAAAATGATGAAATTGTGATTTGAAATAAGTTTGAAATGTGATTGTGTACATATTGTATTTGAAATGGCTTAATTATCTTAAGTGAATATAAATGCCTTTAAATGAGCATGAAATTTATAGAAGGTGCTTACAAATGAGAAAATGGACACTTTGATACTTAAATGTGCATGAAAGCATAATATGGATAAGCGAGGCACATATATACAATTAAGGCATGTGACTTTGTGCTTAAATGCCAAAATTTGGGAAATGCAAAAATATTCCCATTTATGTTAAATTGATATGATATTAGTTTTAAAATAAATTATTTAAGTTTAAATTATGATGACAAAAATAAAAAATAGCCCATATGAGTAACAACCTAGAGATGGATAAGTTGACTGGTCAACTAGGGATAGATAGTAGGTACTAGGCACATCAATGCTTGATGTTGGTTATGGGTCCACTCATAGTATGACCCAAAAACCTATATTTGATGATTTTGGATTTCTTTGCAGGTGCAACCACCATTTAGGTCCCACGAGGCCACTGTACTGGTCTATGCTAGTGCAGTAGCCATTTAGGTCTAGAATGTGGGCCACTGTACACGATGGTCCCATTATCCATATATTTTATGTTCTTATTAATATGGGCATTATAAAAATAATCTTATACATTTAATTAAAGTACAATTGATATTTTACATGCACTACACAATTTGAATTACATAAATGATGAATATTGTTGAAAATATAATAAATTGCAATATTTATGATCATGGGTGGTATGTGATTGCAATATTAAGTGTTTTGCACAGCATGATGAATTTGAGCATGTTGATCTCTTCATATTTAAATATGCACATACATGGTATGAATATTATTATATTCATTATAATTGTGATTGATGCCAATATACATTGTTAGAATAGATATGCAAATATGGCTATAAGTAATAGTTATTTTGATTACACCACTAAGCAATTCACTTAGCGCATCATTTTGATTGCGATGCATAGGAAAGGAGAACAATTGAGCCTAAGCCTCAAGATATCTAGACAAATAAGAGAAGAATATTTCTTTTGGTATATTTTGTTAATATAGTTAAGTTATGAGATGTATAGACAATAGCAAGTGCACTCTTATGTTAGATGTATTTAGTCTTAGGCTTAAGCCATAGCACATCGTGTTTTGTAACTTGTAAATAGGTCTATAACTATATTTTAAAATGCTTTTAAATTAATGTATGCATAACTGACATCTCCTTTTGAGGTTGAGACTGTGTGCTATTGTTGATGATATTTGGAGTGATTAAAAGGATCACAGAGTTGTGGAATGCATGAGAAATATTATAGAAGTATTTTTTGGCTTATAGGTTATTGTTCAAAATTTATGATAGTGCCCGGTACAACAATTATACTACAAAAATTTTGTCACGAGGATTCCTAATTTTGATTATGTAACTTGAAATTGATAAGTTTTTGGAATGGAAAAGTTTGTATGTGTTGTTATTACTCAATAAGATTTTTTAAGTAACATTGATGAATAAGTTGAGGTTAGATAACATGTTATGTGTGCACACCTTAGTTGGGGACAACAATCGAACTGAGTAAGGGTGTCACATTTTATGGTATCAGAGCTCCAATTTAGGCATTCCTAGGTAATATAAGAGTGTTATAAGAGTTAAGTCTATACATAGCATAATTTAATGGTACTAAGGCTTGTTAATTGTTCTTATGCCTATAGCTAGGATGAGTGTTCCATCAGAGGAAGAAGAAAGATATGCTTTTATGTCTATGGGACAAGAGTTTGATAGAGTGGCATCTATGTCTATGAGTGCTACTAGACAAGCATGCTCAGTAGCCTAGGGTCTACCACTCTTTACATAAGAGATGCTACAGTTGTTGAGATAAGCTATAGCAGCTATTCCACCTTTAGCACCACAGCAGTAGGAACTTCCTTTGGCTCTCTAAAAGACATATCTAGAGAGTCAAGAGAATAGGGATTGAAGACTTAAAATGAAAAGGTGAAGTGGATCTTGAGAAAACTAAGTGTTGACTAGATCACACAGAGAAAATAATGAAGGAAATGTGCTATACACTAGCTATGAAAGTAATTTATGCCACCTCCTTACTTTAAGAAGAAGCCTCAAAATGGTTGGATGGTTAGACAAAATACAAGGTAAAAGAGGAGCTGACCTGGGACTATTTCCTGGTGGAATTTTATAAGAAGTGCATACCTAAGGATTATCTAGATGATAGAAGACAATAGTTTATGGACCTTAGACAAGAGCAGAAGTCTATAAGGGAGTATGTGAAGTACTTCTCCATGCTTAACCACTATATTAAGGACACTATCACTATAGAGGTTGATAAGTGCAAGTAGTTCGAGAAAGGGTTACATGTGGAGATTAAGTCTCAAGTGGTTCCCATGAAGATTAAAAACTTTAATCAGTTAGTGTCAGTGTGTCATTTGATAAAAAAGATACAGAAGGAGAATTGAGAATACTATCAAAAGAAAAGATCTTCTAGTCCTAGAGTATCTAGCTTTGCATAGTAGTTAGGCAAGAGATTTCAGGGTAATCAGTATAGGGCTCCACAATAATCACAAAAATAGGGTTAGTCTCAAAAGACAACCCAGGGAAACCAAAATAAGGGTAAAACTAGTCATTAGTCACAGGTAGCAAGTACACCTAGTCTCATAGCTAGAGGTAGTCAGATTCCTCAGTGTTTGACATGCCAGAAGAGACACAAGGGGGAATATTGGTGGAAGAAGTCAGGGACATATTTTAAGTTAGCTCACTAGATCATTATTATAAGGACTACCCCAAGAGAGTTAAGGGCATATATAGATTTACACAAGTTTCCACCAGAGGACAAAAAAGAGATTCAGGAGCTAAGCCAAAAAGAGCTTAGAGGGATAAAGTAGAGTCCAAAGCTGAGCACATAGCTTCTGCTCGATAGTATGCTATCAAGGCACGAGATAAGGCCGATGAGTCAGACGTCATAGATGGTACATTTTATTCTTTGACTCACTTGTTTTAGCTTTGATTAATCTAGGGTTTATACATTCATATGTTTGCACATCACATGCATAAGATCAGGAGTTAGAGTTAGAACTTGTGGACCTAGAGATTTTGGTTAGCAATCCCTTAGGTGAGTATGTCATAGTAAATAAGATTTACAAGAAGTGTCCGTTATCAGTACAAGAACACCAGTTTTTGAATGATCTCATCAAGCTATCATTCGATGAGTTTGATATGATATTGGGTGTGTATTGGCTATCCAAGTATTAGATAATAGTAGATTGCAAGATGAAGAGGTTGACACTTACAGCTAAAGATAGGGCTGAGGTTACAGTAATGGGTGAGAGGATAGACTTTTTTATCTAATATGATCTCAGTAGTGACAGCAAGACATCTATTGAAAAAAGGGTTTTTTAGCCTTGTTGGCACATGTGATTAACACTTGAAGTGGGGAACTAGATGCTAGCAATATACTAGTAGTGTTAGAATTTATGAATGTATTCTTAGAAGAGTCACTCGATTTGCCTTTAGAATAGGAACTTGAGTTTAGTATAGAAGTTTTACCTAGCATTGCTTTGGTATCGATAGCTCCTTATAGGATTGCTCTAGTAGAGTTAAGGAGTTAAAGATTAAGCTTCAAGAGTTGTTAGATAAGGGTTTTATTAGACCAAGTGTTTCACCTTGGGGAGCACCAATGCTATTTGTAAAGAAGGATAGTACTCTTTGGTTGTGTGTAGATTATCACTAATTGAATAAAGTAACCATCAAGAATAAGTATCCATTGCCATGGATCGATGATCTTTTTGATCAGCTTAAGGGTGCAAGAGTATTCTCCAAGATTGACCTGAGATTTAGTTATTATCAGTTGAGTGTAAAAGAGTCTGATGTGGCAAAATCAACATTCATAACAAGATATGGCCACTATGAGTTTTTGGTAATGTCATTTGGGTTTACTAATGCTCCAAATGCTTTTATGGATATGATGTATAGAATTTTTAGACAATATTTGGATCAGTTTGTTGTTGTTTTCATTGATGACATTTTGGTTTATTCCAAGAGCAAAGAAAAACATGAACAGCTCCTAAGAATAGTTCTATAGGTTTTGAGGGAAGAGAAACTTTATGCCAAACTCAGCAAGTGTGAGTTTTAGCTTAGTGAGGTGTCTTTTTTTTTTTTTATGTTATATTGCTTTTATAGAGGGGATTCAAGTTAATCCTATTAAGATAAAAGCTATTATGAAGTGGAAGCCACCTAAGAACATCGCATAGATTAGGAGTTTCCTCGAATTGGTTAGTTACTGCAAATGGTTTGACAAGGGTTTTTCTTTGATAGCAGAACCTATGAGTCATGTATTAAAGAAAGATTTCAATATGTTTGGGATGACAGATGTCAAGAGAGCTTTGACAATCTTAAGGCAATGTTGATAGAAGCTCTGATTTTAGTTCAATCGATTTTAAGGAAGGACTTCATCATCTATAGTAGTGCTTCACATAATAGGTTGGGTTGTGTTTTGATGCAAGAAGGCAAGGTGGTTGCTTATGCTTTTAGATAGTTAAAGCCATATGAGAAGAACTACCCTACTCATGATCTGGAGCTCGCAGAAATAGTATTTACATTGAAGATATAGAGACATTATCTCTATGGTGAGAAGTGTTACATATATATAGACTATAAGAGTCTAAAGTATCTTCTAATGTAGAAGGAGTTGAACTTGAGACAAAGATGATGGATGGAGCTAATAAAAGATTATGATTGTATGATTGATTATCACCCTAGCAAAGCCAATGTAGTGGCTAATGCTTTATGTAGAAAATTCATGGCAACCATGGAATCCATGAATATCAAGCTATAACTTATATCTGATAATGCATTGTTAGCAAAGATACAAGTTAAGACAAGTTTGTTGCAGCAAGTTAAAGATGGTCAGAAAGGTGATCACAATTTGATGAGTGTGATAAGTGCTATCCAAGAGGGAAAGCCCACTAAGTATGAAATGAAGAATGATGGATTTTTGTATTCCCATGATAGAATTTGTGTTCTAGATATTGAAGAGTTAAAGAAACAAATTTTAGAGGAGGCGTACAATACTCTTTATGCTATACAACTTGGTAGCATGAAGATGTATCAGGATTTAAAGTTATCATATTGCTGACTTGGTATGAAGGGAGATGTATCAGAATACATGGCTAGATGCCTCACTTGTCAATAGATGAAGGCAGAACATTAGCTTCCTTCTAGTTTGCTACATCTTATAGCAATTCTAGAATGGAAATGGGATAGAGCCATCATAGATTTTATAGTTGGGTTGCCTATGATAAGAAACAAGCATGACTTAGTATGGGTTATGGTGGATCATCTCACCAAGATAGCTTATTTTATACCAGTGAGGATGGACTATTCCACAGAGAAGCTTATAGAATTACATATATATGAGATAGGTAGATTGCATAGAATGCCATTTTTAATTATATTAAATTGGGACCCATGATTTATATCGAGGTTTTAGAAGAAACTTCACAATGCCTTGGGTACTCGGTTGAGTTTTAGTATAACATTTCATCCATAGACTAACGAATAGTTAAAAAGACTCATTTAGGTAATCTTATGATACTTGAGTGATTTGATAATAAGATATATATGTTGTGTTATGCTTATGATGAAGCATTTTTAATAGGTGTTGAAAGATATGTTGAGAAGTTATGCCATTGAGTTTAAAGGTAATTTGGATCACTATCTATCATTAGAAGAATTCACTTACAACAACAGTCATCAAGCGAGTCTAGGAATGGCTTCTTATGAGGCATTGTATAGAAGAAAGTGTAGAACACTAGTATGTTAGAATGAGCTAAGTGAAACTAAGCTCGTGACTAGATTTAATTAAAGATGCTAAAGAGAAGGAAAAGATCATTAGGGATAGATTGAAGGCAACTTCAGATAGATAGGAAAGATGTGGAGTTTGAAATGAGAGATAGAGTCTTTTTGAAGGTTTCCCTTTGGAAAAAGGTGTTACATTTTGACAAGAAAGGAAAGCTAAGTCCAAGGTTTATTGGACTATATGAAGTGATGGAATGTGTGAAGCCAGTAGCCTATAGACTAGCACTACCACTAGAACTACAGTAGATTCATGATGTCTTCTATATTTCTATGCTTAGAAGATACAGATCAAACCTAACACATGTGTTATTAGTAGGCGAGGTTGAAGTGTGACTAGATCTGACATTGGAAGAAGAACCTATTAGAATTTTGGCCAAAGAGGTTATGGAGTTGAGAAATGAGACAGTATCACTGGTGAAGGTTGCTTAGAAGCATCATGGAATGGAAGAAGTAATAAAAAAGTAAGAAGCTCAGATGTATGAGCAATACCCATATTTATTTAAACTAGGTAATGTTGAGGATGGCATTTATTTTAAAAGGGGAAGTATTGTAACGACCTAAAAATCCCGATTTTTATGAATAGTACTTTCCTGGGGTTAATAGTGCTCCTAAGACTTGAGGTGTATTGAAGCTACTGGATGAAAGTATTAGTCATAAAATAATTTTAGGCAAAGTTTGAAATCAATCAAAATTCATTTGTTTGGTTAAAAATGCCAAGAAAGTTTTTACGGCAGTGTCTTATAAATAGTGACCAAAGCAAAGCTAAACCGTAAATAATTTTCAAAGTTGCTTAGAAAATTCCAAAACTTATACAACCTAATACTCAAAAGTTTGAATGAGTCTAATAGTGCTAGAATCGGAATTTTTTAAGGTTAAAAAGTATTTTATTTGAATATCGGGATGCATAAAAATGACATTTCAATTTGATTTCTTTTGTTTTTTGAGCTCTAACTTTTAGAGCATGTGGGGCCATAATTAATTTAATTTTTAGTGATTGAATGAGATTAAAAAGAAGTTAAAATAGGGCAAAAATAAATAATGCATTAAAAAATAATTTTCCAAAAATATATATATGGTCAAATTTTAATTAAATTGGTCAAACTATCAAAAATTCACTCCCTCTCCCTTCTCTGTTGACCTAACGGCATCTAAAAGAGAATTTTTCTCCATTTTCATGCCATTAAACCTCTATTTAGATATCAATCTCCACACTCAATTGAACACACACCCTCCCTATAATCCCTAGAGATGTAATAAAGTGAAATACCGAAGGAAAATCAAAGGAAATTGCTCGAAAATGAGTTGGATGAATAATGGCACTTTTTCATTTGAGTAAGAATTTTTGAAAACTGATATTTTCCCTTAATTTATAGGTGCCCAAGATTTGAAAAATGTGATTATTTATAATTTTTAGATGTCATATGATTTTATATAATTTTTCTAAATTGAAATTGTAATGGGTTGTTGCCAAAACGGAGTGGGGTCATGATAAGGGCAAAGTGAAGGTTTAGGTGGGCCTCGTAGGCTATTTCAATCATGCTAGGTATGTGTAATTAACCTAATTATTGCATGCTTTAATGTGTACATAATATATATAAATATGTATATATGTGTATAAATGAATAATTGTTATGTAAATGGGAAAAATAACTTGTATATGGTGATTATAGGATAAAATAGATTATAAATGTATATGGTATAATGGAAGAATTTGTGTTGTGAAGGTTTGTGCATATATGTTTGAATGAAATTGTGTGTGTAAAGATGGGTATACTGTGTTGTATAGATGTAATTGACCTTTAAATGATGATTATAGGATAAAATGAGGTAAGAATGTATAATATATAATGGAAAATTAGTGTTCTATGTGTGGGTCCATGGATGGCCGAATGGCCTTTAATGTTAAAATGTGTGTGTATTGTGATGTAAATGTGTAAATTATCAAATAATAGCATCAAATGATGGACTGTGAATTATAAGTTATAAGATGAAATAGATTAACATGATATTGTATTAAATAAACATATGAGTGTGTGGATATGATTTGTGTTTGAAAGGCTATTTGCATAGTTATAAAGTTTTAAGTCATAAAATGTACATAAATGAGCATGTATGATGACTTATGTATGTATATATATAAGTAATGAATGAAGTATTGTAATAAGTATTATAATTACATGTATAAGGCCACTAAGTGGTAAATATATCCTATATGTATGAAATGCATGGAATTAAGTATTACATGAGTTACATGTTAATTGTATAATTGTTGGCATGAAGATTAAAAGTGAATGTAGAATGGAATGGAAAGCATGAATTTGATACTTTTCTTTTAATAATAGCCAAATGGGATCAATAAGTTGAGCATGATTATAACTTGGTAAAAATGATGAAATTATGATTTGAAATAAGTTTGAAATATGAGTGTGTACATATTGTATCTGAAATGGCCTAATTATCTTAAGTGAATATAAATGCCTTTAAATGAACATCAAATTTATGAAAGGTGCTTACAAATGAGAAAATAGACACTTTGATACTAATATGTGCATAAAAGAATAATATGGATATGTAAGGCACATATATATAATTAAGGCAGTGACAATAATATGGATATGTAAGGCATATATATATAATTAAGGCACGTGACTTTGTTCTTAAATGACAAAATATGGGAAGTGCAATAATATTCCAAGTTATGTTAAATTGATATGATATTAGTATCAAAATAAATTAATTAAATTTAAATTATCATGATAAAAATAAAAAATAGCTCATATGAGTAACAATCTAAAGATGTGACCAGTCAACTAGGGATAGATAGCAACAACTAGGCACATCGGTTTTTGATATTGGTTATGGGTCTACTCATAGTCTAACCCAAAAACTTGTATTTGATGATTTTAGATTTTTATGTGAGTGCAGTGGCCATTTAGGTTCCAAGGGGCAACTGCATGGGTCTATGCTGGTGTAGTACCCGTTCTAATCCAAAATTTGGATCACTGCACATAATGATCTTGTTATCAATAAGTTTTACGATCTCAATAATATGGGCATTATAAAAATAATCTTATACATTTAATTAAAGTACAATTGATCTTTTACACACATTACACAATTTAAATTACGTAAATGATGAATATTATTGAAAATATAATAAATTGCAATATTTATGCTCATAGGTGGTATGTGATTGCAATATTAAGTATTTTGCATATCATGATGAATTTAAGCATGTTGATTTCTTCATATTTAAAGATGCACATACATGGTATGTATAAAATTATATTTATTATAATTATGATTGATGCCAATATAAATTGTTAGAATGGATATGCAAATATGGCTATAAGTAATAGTTATTTTAATTACACTACTAAATAACTAGTTAATCACATTGTTTTGATTGTGATGTGAAGGTAAATAGAACAATTGAGCCCAAGCCTCGAGACATCTAAACAAGTAAGAGAAGAATATTTCTTTTGGTATATTTTGTTAATGTAGTTAAGTTATGACATGTATAAACAATAGTAAATGCACTCTTAGTTTGGATGTATTTAGTCTTAAGCCTAAGCCATAGTATGTCATGTATTGTAAATTGTAAATGGGTCTATAACTATATTTTAAAATGCTTATAAATTGATATATGCATAAATGACATCTCTTTCTAAGGTTGAGACTGTGTGCTATTATTGATGATATATAGAGTGATCAGAAGGATCATAAAGTTGTGGAATGAATGAGTAATATTAGAGAAGTGTTTTTCTAACTTATAAGTAATTGTTCAAAATTTTGCATAGTGCTCGATACAGCCATTATATTGCCAAAAATTTAGCATAAGGATTCCTAATTTTGAATATGTAACTTAAAATTGATAAGTTTTTAGAAATGAAAAATTTATATGTGTTGCAATTACTTAGTAAGATGTTCTAAATAACATTGATGAATAAGTTGAGGTGGGATAACATGTCATGTGTGCACACCTTAGTTGGGTATGATGACTGATCGGTTACTGGACCAGGTAAGGGGTGTAAAATGTATAATGTCATCCACATGGATCCAATGGCTGTACCTATAATACAAAAATATGTACACTGATCGCTGATCTTACATAGCTACACCTACTAAAAAGTTTATCTTAAAGGCAATAGAAAGTAAATGTAGCACTGCTAATCCCTATTGGCATACTAACTATCCAAATGTTAATGTAAGACTAACACTATATGGGCTTAATATTTATCTTGTTAAGTTCATTTTTTTTCATTTATCTTGCCACATCAAGGCCATTCACATATATCACATATAGTCACATTGGCTTAGAAGCCTTAATATTTACATTGCTCAAAACATATCACATATAACATGCTTGTTTCATATACTCTAAGAACACTTGCATGTTAATCATAATTGCATGGCTTTATAGTCATATGAGTAACACAATATAGTTAAATATTGGACATATATTCTATGTCCATACACTTTTACAAGGTATTCAATGTTCATCATACACATCATTCATATCAATTTCTTATGTATCTTAAAGTATGCATTAGAAGTGTTCATAATTAATATAAGTACTCACTTGATATAATACACAATACATAATACACATTTCTCTTTATGTTTAACTTTAAAATCATGTGATTTTCAGTAGTTAAACATATTGAAACATAACTTAAAACATGAGTACAAGGTGTTTTTATAATAGCCTTTCAAAACAAATCACTAAGTATTTGAAAAACCATGTTTTTATGTCATTGAGGAGGGTTTATGGTCGTAAGTCCCTAAAAATCCACAAGTGACCTAAAACGGTCACAATTGTGAGGGCTGTAGTTCATTAGCTTTGAACTATGATTTTCTTATGATTTTTCTTCTAAAAGCTCATCAATTTAGTCCCAAAACATGCAATTAACATCACAAATTGATTCACAATCATTACAATTAGATTCTAAGACAATTTGCACATAAAAAACACAATAAAAAGATATAAATTAACCCAAAATTCATCATTAAATCATCAAATTTTTTAATAATACCAAACTATGAACCTATAATCAATTAACTAAATTCACTTCAAATAAACATTATTAACCTTATGCATATAGTTAGAAAAATATGGAGGGACACTTAGAAACTCATTCTACTCTTTAACAATACATTTGCCTTTTGGTTTCACCTTTGATGATTTACCCATTTGTTCCTTTTCAACAAGAATAGCAAAAAAACACAACAACAAGTATCAACATAAGCACAAAACAATGTGAAAGATGATAAAGATGGAGTAGATGATTTTATTTTGAAGAATTTCAGTCAATTGCTTAAGAGAAAATGCCTTAAGAATATAAACAAGAAAGAAAGAAGAAAAGAATGTTTCTTTCTTTCTTCCCTCTATTTACCCCTTAGCTATTTATACCACTTAAGTGGATGGTCAAGATTTCATATCGAGTTTTATTCAATGGCCCGAAATCCCTCAAGTTAAAATGCCACTAAAACCTTTTTAACATACATAATTACATATCTAGTCCCCATCTAAAAACTTTTATGCCTTGATAAAAACTTGTTCAAAATTTTAAAATTACCATTTTAGCCCTTAGAGGAATATTATATTTTTAGTAATTATTTTTAGGGCACTACATGGGAGTTGGGTGATTACAACCAATTCTTTGGGAATTATGGGTAATTATCATGTCAGAAATAATTAATGAATAGCTCATTTTATGGTTGTATTATATCTTACATATTTATGTTTTGTTGTATATTTCAATTATTACAATTTACTTTCCTTTGTGTGGAAAGGTGATACATATGCTTTTAATTATTTTGCTTGCTTACATGATATGAGATTGATAAACATTGGAATATAAAGAAAGGTATATTACCAAGGCATAAATAAGATATAATTTTG
>CANXYI012291606.1:0-10963 GCA_948208565.1 Hura crepitans | reverse complement strand
TATTTATTAACATGAACATGATAAATATGAAAGAAAAAAAATGGAAGTAAATGCATAAAAAGAAATTACAAGCAATTCTAATAAACTCTTACCATAGTTTTCACTAAACTAATTTCTTAAATATTTACAATAGTTTATCTTACTAATAATCTAAACTACACTAAGATCCTATCGTACATTCTATTGTAGTATCAAACTCAATTTAAATCATATAAATTATCACAAAAGAATGAGAAAAATATGATGAAAAAAGTCTTCAAATTAAATGTTACATTTGAAAGTCATTCTTTAATATTGGATAGTAAATTATCCAAAATTAAAAAAATAATAAAAAAGATCAAATTAATATCCCATATCAATAAATGGCAATCAAATTATTAAAAATAATTATAACAGTTAAGAATATAATGAACTAACATTATTGTCCATAAAATTGAATAAAAATCATAGAACTATTTTTCTACGCAAGTAATACTTTCCAAATTAATATTTTTAAAATAGTAAATAAAATGAAAATAGTATGGTTAAAAAAGAGAAAACCATATCATTCCTTGAATTTTAATTTTAATATAGTCTTATAGATAAGAGAAAAATAAAAACTGAAAAAGAAAGTAAAAAAATCTAAAATGTGAAGAAAGAAAAATTTATAGGGAAATAAAAAGATGATACTAATTTAATAATAAATAGGGATAATAACAAATAGAAACCTAATGTATAACCCATTTTTTGGTCAAACCTCTAATATAATTTTTTAAACTGAATATCTAACATTACTAATTATTTTCAAATTAAAACCTAATATAAATTTTATTTTTAATTGGATTCCTAATATTACTTATTGTTTTCAAATTAAACATTTCATCCAATAAAATGTCAAAACATGTATGTTTTAAATTGCCATATTATTAAATGTGCTCTAAATTTAAGTGGAATTATAAATCAACTTCATGATGCTTTTAATATGATCTTATGGAGATTGACTAAGGTTAAACAAGAGAAAAATAGAAAACGAAAAAGAAAGTGGAAAAATCCAAAAGGTGGAGAGAAAAGTTTTATAGGGAAATGAAAAGATGACAATAATGTAAATAATAAATAGAGATAATTACAAATAAAATCCTAACATATAATCCATTTTTTGTTTAAACCTCTAACTTAATTTTTAAATAGGATATCTAATGTTGCTGATTGTTTTCAAATTAAATTTTAATATAAAATTTATTTTTAATTGAATTTTAATATTATTTATTGTTTTCAAATTAAACATTTCATTCAATAAAATTAAGCTCTAAACTTGAGTAGAATGATAAATCAACTTCCTGATCCTCTCTAAATTATTAATTTAAGCATATGTCATTAAATTTAAATTGTTATTGAACTGATGGTTTGATTTGATAATAATAAGCAATGTTAGAGATCTAATTGAGAAATAACTTATGTTAAAAGTTTAATTAGAATGGGATCATACATTAAGTTTTATAGTTAAAATTAAAGAATTCTTTAAAAATTCCAAATTTCTCCTTATTTAAATTAAAAAAAGAAAATGTATAATTGAAAAAAGAAAAAAAATTATGAAATATTACTTATCAAAATTCTTGCTAAACAATGTTACATAAGATCAAGAGCAATAAACTTTATATGCATAGATTAAATATAAGCTAACTAACTAAATTAATAAAACTAATTAACTAAACAAAGTATGTGTAAAATAATATATATTATACAACAATTTTTATAAATAAAAAAAAAATCTTTCAAGGACATGTTTGTTAAAAATAAAAAAAAATTATATAAAACAAATAGTTAAGAAATTATATAAAATAAATAGTTAGGAAGGCAAAATAGAAAGAAAAACTGCATATATTGCTAATATTAATTTATGTATAACAATAAAACTATTTTAGAAATAAAGACAATTAAACAAATAAGAATAATATAGAAAGTTACCATATATAAAATGAATCAAGTTAAGTAAAAAAGATAATAGATTACAAAATTTCAATATATCAACTAAATTAATATTGTATTAAAAATTTACAAAATTCTATAAAAAATATAATTAGAAAGGCACTCAAAAAGAGTGCCACATCATAATTTTTAAAACATCTATGAACTTAGCTATTATATTATAATAAATTTGAATTCCAAATTTCAAATAAATTTAATTTATTAAAAATATTTTAAAAATCAGACTGAATAAAAAATAAGAGTGTTTATTAAATTATGGTTGAACTGATCATACTGAATTCAAGCAGGTTTTTCATTTTTCTAATATAAAAAAATTGAAAATATAATATAATTAATACCATAAAAAAGTAAAATATATATAATCAAATATTAACCAATAACTATTAATTTTAAGTTATTCATCATTCATAACAAATTAAGTTTTAACATAGTATAATGACAATTAAATCAAATCACTTTTTTAAAGTACAAAAAGATAAGTTATAATAAGCATAATTAACAACAATTTGACAAATTATATAACACATAATGAACCTATAATTCAACCTTTTTTATATAAAAATTTAAATAAATTCTAACGAAATTAAATAATTAACAAGTATACAATCTATCACGTTATGTGTGTGCATGTAAATGTATAAAGGATTTCGTAATTAAATAAATGGTATAAAAAATATTTAAAAATTTTAAATTGAGTAGAAAGTTAGGACCTAAAATATAAATTATTAATAATAATATAAAATATTATTAATATATATATTTAAAAAATTTTAAATGGATAAATATTTAAAATGTAAAATATAAATTTATTAATAATAATAATGTAAAGTATTTATTATAAAATTAATATGAAAAATAGAAAAAAAGAAATTAAAAAAATTGAAAAAAATGAAAGAAGGGGTGCGTAGATTTTATAAATGATAAATATTTAAAATGTAAATTATAAATTTATTAATAATAATATAAAATATTTATTATAAAATTAATATAAAAATAGATAAAAAGAAATTGGAAAAATGGAGGAAGGGAGATGCGTGGAATTAAACCTACAACCATTCACTAGGCGGAGCAATTATGAAGCCGCTTATACTGCTCTAATAGTTTGTTTCAAATTAACTTTTTGTTTATTATACAATATTTTTAATGAATCATATCGATTTAATTTAAAATTATTAATTTTTTTAATATCATAATTTTTAAGTAAAATTTTAAATTTTTATAATTCAATTTATTCATTTTTATCAGTTTTAATCGATATGTTTATCTATTTGATTTTTTGCATTAAATTGACCGATTAAAATTTTCAAAAGAGTGTTTATTACTTCATTAAGTGGAAAAACTTGGTATTTAATTCAAGAGTTTTAACTCATACCCTCATTTACTGTCACAAACCACAAAATAAAGGACAAATGGTGGTCATCACATGCCTAAAAAAATCGAAGTCAAACAAAAAAATACTTATTCTTTTCAATAAAATTTTAAATTCGAATATAATAAATTAAAATAATTAATACGAAAAAGTTTATTTTATAATAGACTGAATTAATTTATACCAAATTTCAAAATTTTCATAAAAAAAAAAAAGAAAAAACAAAGAGTACACCCCAAGCAACTCCTCACTATAAACGTTGGAAACCATAAACAAAATAAGAAAGGAAAGAAAGAAAGAAAAATGGGAAGCAACAAGGCATTAGCTTCCATAGTAATAGTGGTAATTATAGGGATGTTAAGCATGAGTGAGATAAAGATGGGGAATGCAGCAACTCCAAGTGCAGCCAAATGCAAAGAAGAAAGGAGACTTCTGCTAAATGCTTGCAAGCCAGTAGTGTATGGGAGGCCGCCATCGGGTCAATGTTGTAAGAGAATAAAGGCGACCCATATAGAATGTGTGTGCTCTGTTCTCACCCCCAAATTGGCTGCTCTTATTGACCTTAACCGTGCCATTCGTATTGTCCAAGGCTGTGGCCGCAGACTCCCCCGCCACTTCAAGTGTGGAAGTAAGCTCTTCTCTTCTTTCTCACGTATTCAAAGAATTTTAACCTTGAACTAAAATTTTCTAATATAAGAAATCACTTGCTTTTTTAGTTGTGTTTTTGAACTTCAAAAACCGATTTTATATCAAAGCCAAGCTTTAAAATATACTACTTTAATAGGTCAATTATCCAAGTTAGGAATATTTTCGATCCACGCACAGCGTAGACAGTAAAATGTAGATCTAACAATTGGGACTAGTGTGAAGTTTACGGTTCAGGAGATCCATTCACTTACGGATATTTTAAACCATGAAATAAAACGAATACAATCTGTAACCATTTTTAAGAAAGATTCAAGTTAGTAGAAAGTCTACAATCTTTAAATGAAAATGATAATTTAATGATCAGAATTTAAAAATATAATGAGATCTACCACTCTGCATGAATTTTAATCAATGAATATTGTTCTTGTGCGAAAACACTAGTCCTCACATTAATAAAAAAATCTCCCTAAACATTCCTCAAAATTGATGGGGGCTGGTGATGCTGGAGGCTGATAGTTTAGAAAGTGGTCTTGAGGAGAAAAAGATAGTTAGGTTTAGGAAGAGAAGAATAAAAGAGAAGGGGGACTAGGAGAGAAAAAATTTCCCATTTATTTTTTGGCAAATAGCAATTTCTTTGTTTTTAAATTTATAATTTTTTATTTTTGGATAAATATGATCCAATTTTGATGAATTGAATATATTTAGGTAAATGGACTATACTGCATTATATATATATAAAATTTCATAGGTTAAGTATTTAGGTATATATTGCTTGTTATTGTTGTTTTTACTTGAATTTGGAAATGACGCTGACCTTTTTTTTTTCCTCCTTGTATGTAGGTATCACCACTCCGTGAAGAATATGTTGTTTTTTTTTTTATATTTCTAGCTGGGTGATGTTTCTTTAATTTACTCTATGGTGTAGCTTAAATATTTTAACTCCAATGTATTAGTATATTTGATTAAGTGTTTCACACCTTTTAAATTCGATGTTTGTAATAAGTTATATACTCTTTCGTATAAGAATAAATTATTAAAAAAATGTGTAATATATGCTAATAAAAGCAAAAAATTTACACTGAATATGATGCACTAGTAGGTTTTTAATTCAATACGTTTTTCTATTAGTTACAGTTTTTGTGTCTTTTCTTTAAATAGATAACTTATTAAAGAAACCTGAACTTTCTTCGCGTTATACATTTTTCAACAAGATGATTACATCTTTAACCTGCAACATATCACCTTCACGTTAATCCTTTTATCTAATTAATTAGATAAGTTGAACAGGTCCAACAACTACAAGTTCACCATGCAACTGTTGTTTGGAGAAATAACACTTAGCAAGAAATCATCTTCTGTGTGTCACCGTCATTGTCGAAGTTGGAAAATTTCCGCATTCCTTAAATTCATTTTCAATTTTGAGCTGTATACGATGTCGTTTCCATCCCCATTGTCCCTGTCTACTTCACGAAAAGAAACAAATTCAATCAAGCTGCCTTCGCGTGCAAACGAATCCATTGACCGACTCCTCTGTCTCTCTCTCTCTCGCCTCCCCTTTTCTTTAATTTTTAATTTATTGTTACCATGACTGCTCTTCTTCAGATTCTTCTCTCTCTAACCAGTCAACGCCAAACCAAACCCAGGAAGATCTCATCTTTTCTCCTTCATTCAATCCTCAATTCGAATCATCCAAATCTCACCGTCTTTTGCTCTGCACTCCACCATATCAAATGGGTCGCAGGCAAAACGACTCCGAAACCTCCCGTTTCTCCTTTCTTACTCTCCTCTTGGCGGGTTTTATTGCCTGTGCTCTGGTCTACACTGTACTCTCCTTAGTCCTATATCCCAACACAGGTTTTTCAAATTCTGGGCCTCAGTCTTTGGCATTGAGAAAGAAGAATTCAGAGGGAGATAGCGGCGAATGCTGTAGAGGGATTCAGAATTTGGAGCTTTGGGGGGCTGCTGTGAAATGGGGATCAGAGTTTAAGTTCAATTCTTCAAGGGAATGTTGCGAGGCTTGCAAAGCTATGTGCAATGGCAACGACGGGCCTTGCTTGTGTGATACGTGGGTTTTCTGCGGGAATAGGGAGGTTTGTGGATCCAAATTTGGTGAGGTGAGACTGAATTTGGTGTTGACGTTTTATTCTGCTGCTTTTCGATTGTAATTAACGAGTCTGATTCATGATACTATTGAGAATTATCATTTGAATTGTAAAGACTTGCCTCATGAACCATGATTAGTAGTTTTATGATCTCCATCATCAGTTGATTTTTTAATTTTATAATATGTGAATGAATCATTCTAAAAGATCTTCACTTGGCGTTTATTTTTGAACTAATGTTTTCTTTTGTTTGATGCTGGGACCTGAAGCTATTTCAATAAATTCTTTAGTTTCAGTAACTCCATTTACAATCTCATTAATGTGAGCTTCTTCACTTCTGGACCAGTGTTGGTTGAAGAAACAGAAGGATTCATTGAACCCTGATCGGCAGGAAGCAGGTAACAAAGTTAGCTGGACTTCAGGCCTCGTCTTTGGAAAAGGAGAGGTATCTGTTTAATTTGGTTCTGAATCATTTGATTTTGTCTTTTTAGAACTTCAAATGCCTTTTGCTACATTCTCAGTATCAGAAATTGCTGCATTGATATCATTTACCTCCTCAGAAATTTGGTTATTGCTGTTGGTTTTCCTTTGTTTTACACTAAAATCTTCGATATTGTGGTCATAATAATAATTCAAAGTATGCACTATGACATTCTTGCTCTTGCTCCTTTTAGGGCATTATTGGCTTGGAAACGGAATATGGAACTCTTCATATAAAAGTAAGTCTTCATGCTTTTGGCTGGTATTTATCCAAATATCTGTTACAAGAGATTGACATGCTTTGATAATGGTTGGTCAGAAGTTTTGGTGTTCTAAGTCATTGATTATTCTGTAGAACAATTGTAAGTAACTTTAGTTGTTATTTATTCCTAGGCACTTCTAATGGGTAGTCAGATAGAAGTTAGAATTTGTTGACTCATGGTATGCTATATCATATAAGGTATTCGATTGATTTGGTATCCTGTGACACTGGAAGACTGCAAGAATTCTTGCATGGAATGAGATATCTATTGTTTTGAGACAGGATTCTCATGGTTTTATGTTATTTTATATGTACTGGACCATGTTTATTTTTCCATATGTGCAACTACCTTTGAAAAGTTTTCTGAAGTTTTATAGTTTGTCTTTCACATTTTAACAATTAGTTTGTCTTTCACATTTTAACAATTTGTCCCTGTTAAAAATTTGAGTCTTGCAGCTTTTCCCAGATTGTGCTCCTCATTCTGTAGCTTACATTCTTGAGTTGTTAACTTTGCGCCATTGTGCTGGTTGCCAAATTTTCCGCGCAGAGAGCCGGGGCCAATCTTGGGATTCAGAGGGAAACCACATAAAAAATGTGAGCATTCGTTTAATTCCATTTTAGTTTTTCTTTTCTCTACCACCATGTCTCATTATTGTTAATTGAGAGCTTCTGTATAGTCGTTTTATATTTGTATCATTTTCCAGGCTCCTCTTGGCCCTCCTTTCGCATTGATTCAAGGAACACTGGAAGCGCAAGGAACGACATTCAAGAAAATCCCAAAAGAAGTTTGCCCAACCATAAAAAGGGGTTCAGTGGCTTGGGTTGGTTCTGGCCCAGAATTCTTGATTAGCCTAGCCAACCATCCAGAATGGAAAAAGTCATATACCGTCTTCGGATCTGTTCTTCCGGAAGACATGCGGATAGCAGAAAAAATTGCCAAGCTCCCTACTAATTCAGATGTTTGGAACAACGTCAATGTGTCTGTTTTGGTAAAGCCAGTTCCAATAATGTTTCGAAGAATCAAGACGAGTAATGGAGAAATAGATAAAAGCGTAAAATCAGGTTGAAAAGATCTACAGCAAAGTCATTCCTTTCTCTGAAGAATCGACCCAAGGCATGAAGTGTGAAATAATTTTGGAAAAATTCATGATTGCTGATGCGTTTTGCTGGTATTGCTGTACAATATACATCATGAACTGGATTTCAGTTGATGTTTTTCTGAGCTGTACATTATGAACCCTATTTTCGGTTGATCCTTTTGTTTTTATAATCTATAAATAATAGATCTCATATTCCTAATTATTATAAATTTGAGACTCGTCGTCGCGAAATCTTCTAATTCATTGGAACTAATTTCATTGTTGCAGTATCAGTTTCGAAAATCTTTCATGCACGAAAATTTTACTGTTGCAGCTGATTTGCATTCATCAATTTGTTTAATAGTTTATTGAAAAGGAAAAAAATTGGCATGATTTGTCTTAAGATACCAAACGGTGTCGTTTAAAGTTGAATAAAGTACCCTCCAAATTCCAGTTCGCTGCCCTTCCTCGTTCTCCTCCCTTCTCTTCCCGCCACCGGGACGATGGTTCAATTCCACGAGCACATAATCACAGACCTTCTGGAGGAACCCACTGGCGGCCTCGTCGTCCTCTCTTCAGGCCTTTCCCTTTCAAAACTTCTCTCTTCCCTTCTTCTCCTCCACCAGCCCTCTGAGGGCACTCTTCTTATCCTTTCCCCTTCTCTTTCCCTCAAATCCCAAATCCTCCACCACCTCAATGCTCATCCCAATTACTCCACCGAAAACCACCAAATCACCGAGATCACCGCGGATCTTCCATCCCATCACCGCCTCTTCCTCTACTCCTCCGGTCAAATTTGCTTCATCACTCCTAGAATCCTCATTGTTGACCTTCTCACTAATCGAATCCCTGTGACTAGCCTCTCCGGATTGATTCTTCTCCATGTCCACTCTCTCTCCGAAACTTCAACCGAAGCTTTTATTGTCCGAATCCTCAAAACCCTATCTAAGACCATTTATATTCGCGCCTTCTCCGACAAGCCGCACGCGATGGTGGCGGGGTTTTCGAAGACGGAGCGTATAATGAAGTCTCTTTACATAAAAAGATTGCACCTTTGGCCGAGATTTCAGGTTTATGTGTCGGAGGAGCTCGAGAGGGTCCCGCCGGAGGTGATTGATGTGAGAGTGCCGATGAGCAAGTACATGATTGGGATACAGAAGGCGATTGTGGAAGTTATGGATGCGTGCTTGAAAGAGATGAGAAAAACTAATAAGGTTGATGTTGAGGATCTGACAGTGGAGAATGGATTGTTCAAGTCTTTTGATGAGATTGTGAGGAGGCAGTTGGATCCCATTTGGCATATCTTGGGGAAGAAGACTAAGCAGCTGGTTTCGGATTTGAAAACATTGAGAAAACTGCTTGATTATCTTGTCAGGTAATTGTGCGTCTTAAATTGTTGGGTGAAGAAGTTTTTTGCTTTTTAACTGCTGAGAATAATTGTGTTTTTTGTGATTGATTCACTGTGAACGTTAATGGAGAAAATTTGCTACTTTTGTTTATCTTTAGCTAGGAAAGAACCTTTTTTCTTTTTTTGTTTTTGCAATTATTTTCTTAAAGGATTATACAAGGAGCACATTTCTCACCAATTCTTGGAAATTTGTGATTGTTTTTATGTGAAAAAAATTGAAGAGTATGTTCTAGCGAGCTTTGCGCTGATTATGAATTGATTTTTAAATTGTTTAGGTATGATGCAGTGAGTTATTTGAAATATCTGGATACACTTAGGGTGTCAGAGAGTTTTCGGTCTGTTTGGATATTTGCAGAGTCCAGCTTTAAGATATTTGATCATGCAAAGAAGCGTGTCTATCGTCTGGCAAGGTCAAATGATCCAAAAGGACATGGGCCGAGTAATAGCACCACCAGCAAAAAAAGGAAACTAAAAGGAAATGATAATGAGGAAGAAGGTGAAGGGATCTCATTCTTTTTGTTTTCATTTTTTCATTGGTACTAGATTTTCTGTGTCTTTACTCACTGTTCTTATTTACGTACTCATTTAGTGGCTGATGGAACTTCACCCTCCAGTACAAATGGTGGAATTATACTGGAGGAGGTTTTGGAGGCATCACCAAAGTGGAAGGTGTTACGTGTGAGTGAGTGAGTTCCAGTTTCTATGTTATTATATTGTTGCAACTACTTGTAAGCAATTGGTGCATAGTGCTTGAGCTCACCTTTTCTTTTTTTTGTTTTGTGGTAATGTCAGTGGCTCTTATCATTAATAACAGTTGCTATTATTGCTGGAATGGATATTTACAAGGAAACGTAGAGGAGATATTCATTAAGTCATGAATAACCGTGTCTTAATTACAATAAATTCTTTTTTTATTATAATTATAGGAGATTCTTGAAGAGATAGAGGAAGAGAGGCAAAAGCAGGCTTTATTGAGAAAAGAAGATCTGGCTGAAGGTGAAGAGATTGACAATGGCATTGTTCTAGTGGCATGCAAAGATGAACGTTCATGCATGCAGCTTGAAGACTTTATCACTGATGGCTCACAAAAGGTTTTTCTATGTTCTTTCTTGTTTCTTTTCCTCTCATGTCAATTGCTGTCAAGTTTTGTCCTCACTTAGGAACCTGATGCTTATTGTTTCACCATTGTTATGCACCTTCTTTTTCTTCTTCTTCCCCCTGTGCTTCAAAGACTGGGTAAAAATTAGAGGGCAACTCACACTCCTAACTTGTGAACTTGGGTACTAACATCGAGTCTTGGGAAGGATGCCAAGAAATAAACTAAGCTTGAGTCTTGCAAAAATTAGGAACTTTTCTGCCCGACTTTGTGAAAGTATGTTTTAGAAATTAATACTCCACATTGTTAAGCATTTATTGCTAAATCACTATATGTAAATTGTTGATGGCAAATATTCTTATGAAGGTCTTGCAAGAAGAGTGGAAGAAATACTTGTTGAGCAAAGTAGAACTGCGTGACCTGCAAACACCTCAGAAAAAGAAACCTAAACCAAAGGAATCAAAGGGATTTGGCATTCTTGATGGTGTTGTCCCTGTAACAGCTGCACAGAATGCAGAAGCAAGCAGCATAAACAAGCAGGAACATGATGCCCT
>CANXYI012291412.1:0-10027 GCA_948208565.1 Hura crepitans | reverse complement strand
AAACAAACAGCATGCTAAGCGAATGCTTAGTGGTGTAATTGAAATAAAATGTGCTAATTATCATTCTTACATACCATATTTATATGCTATTCATTTACATGCATTGTCATTTTACATATTGTATAACAATCATGCAAAAGGGTAAAATATCGCATTCATGTCCAATTGACATGCATTATGCACAAATATATCCATATCATGCATGTATAACAAAAACAACATATAAAAACATCATTTCACCAAATGAACCATTCTCACATCATACATGCTCTATCCTATCATTTTAAAGTTATGTCACGTATTACAAGTTACCTTTATTGTTTGCTTTATTATATGAACTTATGCCCATGGGGATAACCCCAAGCTTATGGATATCCGGATCAATCTTGTGTAGTGGCCCACATTTTAGACCTTAACGACTGCTGCACTAGCTAAGTTATGTAGTGCCTATCTAGACTTACACGACTGCACCCCCATATGCACAATGTAGTGGCCCTTATAGAACTTTACTAGTGGCTGCATCCACAACCATCTGAAGATCATAACACATATATCCTTAGGTAAGACTAAAAGGGAACCTTTGGATCTCATCTAAGCACTGAAGTGCCCTAGCAGCTACTATATCCCCTAGCTGACTGGTTAACCTATCTATTCCTTAGGTTGTTGCATCTCATGGGCTAAAAACCACTATTTTTAGTTTCACCTCATTAAATAAGCTTACATAGCTTTTATGTGATGCTCATAAGTTGAGACTCTGTGAACAGTACCTTCAAGGCTAAAAAAGTGTGCTCGAAGTGCCGGGTCGCCTTCATGAGGCCCGAGAAAGGGCATAGTGGTCATGACACTTTGATTGGCCATAAAATGATGAAAAAGACTTAATTTAAAAATTTAGCAGAACCAATAAATTATTTTAGGCAAAAATCTAGTGGGCCGTAGGCTCATATAGACTTGGGCTTGGAATGACCCAGGACATGCCCGGATAGACTTGAAAATATCACACTCTGAAGGTTAAACATTCCACTGAGACCATTGGTGAAGAAATTTTAATTTTTTGAAGTCATTTGGTAATTTTTTGAAATTTTCAATAATTCTAGGATTTTTTGAGAAATTAGTTAACTGACTTGCAGTTGGAATTTTGGCATAAAATTTTATGAGACTTTAAATAGGCCTAAAAGAGGATTATTAGAATAAATGCAATGATTTTTTAAGGCCTGAGTGAATTATAAAAATTTTCCAAAATTACAGTTGAAAATTGAGCATTTTCAAGGCACTCGGGTGCCACGTGTCACCACTCGAGCCACCTTAGCCTCACTATAAATAGTGTTCCATGTGGACATTCCACCACTTGGCTAAGTGACACCTCACCTCTACCCTTTCTTCCTCCTTCTTCTCCATTGGCTGTCGATGCCATTGTTAGCCTAGAACCACCATTTCCATGCCTTTCTCCTCCTAATTTTCTACCATTTCATCACCTAAAATCAAAAAAATTAGTTAGAAAACATTTCCTTAAGCTTTTGGCCACCATAGCCAATCAAGGAAATTGGAAGAAAATCACTAAAGCTCAAGTGTACATAAATGGTGGCTTGAAAATCCAAGTTCATGTGTAAGTGGTTTCCTTCACTTTTTATTTTATTCCTAGGGGAATTTCATCATTCTAAGACTCCCTATGTTTTTAGATTTTTAATTTGAGGCTTATAGGATTTTTCATGAATTTTCTAAGCTAAGGTATAGTGTATGTAGGATATGGAGGGAATGATGTTCAACCAAGGAATTAACTATTCTAAAGTGTGGGAAAAGCCTTGAAGTGTGTATATGTAAGTGAATTTGATTAAATAAAAGCATGCCATGGTGATTTTGAATGTGACTTAGCATGAATTTATGTATGGAAATTGTAGTTTGGTTAGGCATGATGTATGAAATAGTGAGATAAGCTTAGTTTAATCTAAGTGGTGCATGAGGTTGATGGTTTGTATGGTGAATTAGTGAAGAAAAGGGGTGTAAGGCCATAATCTCATTTTGGCTGAGAGGTGTGGCTTAGTGTCATGGCATGGGGATGGTTGATATGTCATATGTATATGGTGCATAGGATGGGCCATGATGTGTATGACATGAGATCGGATGATAGGTATGCATGTATGGTGAGGAAATGCATAAACATGAGAGAAATTAGGTATGGCCAAGAGGTTTAATGAGGTATCTTGGTTTGCAAGTCATGTGTATGGCATGTTTGTATGGTGTATGTAACTGGAATTGGCATGGTTGGTATGAAAATGGATGTGTGTGTAGTGAATTTTGATGAGAAAATGTAAGTGTGTATGTGATCATGGCATGGCCGAGGCATATGTGTAGGGTGTCATGGCATGGTGTGTATAGTGTGTCATGTGTGCATGTGAGTGTATGCTAGAATGATGGCATAAGGGATTATTAGCATCAAGTTTAAGTATAAGCTTACTTGTAATACCCTCTCTTTAGGTAATTAGTAGTATTAGAGGAGTAGGTGTTACAATAGTGGTATTAGAGCAAGTATTATGATTCTAAGATTGTAGTGTTTGTACATACTAGTTCTACATAAGAGTATGTTTAGACCTTGATTCTTGTGCTTTTCTAGTTAAAGCCATTTAATAGGTGTAGAAAGGTGCCATCAAACCCGTTCTAGATATCTAGTAGTATTATTAATAGAGTGGGGATGGAAATTATGATCCTTCCCTAAAGCTACCCTTATCATCATATTCATAGTTCGCTCTAGAACCTAAGATGTTTCATGATTATTTTGTTGAAGTATTCAAATCTATAATGAGAGTCATATCTTTGATGATATCACCTTTTTTATTGTTCTCATTCCCAGTTACAGCATAAAAACCCTTACTAGATGAACTGTGAAAGTGTGAAATCAGAGTGGTGCAACAGAAGAGTGGTGCATATTGGCAATGAGCAATTAACAGGTGTGTTATTGTTTACCAATGACACTACATATTATTCTAGGCTTGAAGAGCAGATTGTAGGCATTTAAAGGTGGTGCTACGAATCTGGATAAGGAGTGATAGTATGGCAAGTTAAAAGGTGTAACTTTCAGATGAAAATGGGGTTCCCAGGAGTTTCCAGTGTGAGTAATACCACCTATCAGATTGGCATAGGAAAGAAATAGTTTAAAGAAGTAAATAAATATCAAGATAGTCATAATAGGAAAAAGAGAGAGAGAGAGAGAGAAATAATATTAGCAGATGTACTGGCCCTCGCACATGATTAGCATTAATAATGAAGTACATAATATGTTGAGGCACTTTTCCTAGTGAGTGGGTGTGCACAATTGGTAAATTGATAGTGATAGTTACACCAAAAAGACAAGTACTACCTATAGAGAGAAGGTGATCTAATGATGATAACCTTAAGATTAGAGATAAGTGTCCTCACGTAAAGAGTGAAACTAAAGTAGCATAGGCAGATAGGATATGAGGAATTGTGATTGCATAATTAATTAGCCCCTTAAAAAGGCCTTATTTTAGGAATACATTGAGTAAGAAAGGATTAATAATTATCTAACATTACAACTATAATGGATTCTTTTCAATTATAGTGTGCCAGTAGCTAGAGATAGCATGTAAGTTGCATATTTATTATAGAACCAGTATATATATTGTATTATGGTTTATTACATGATCATATATAGTAGTTTAAAATTTCTCAATCAATCTAGTCAATATAAACAATAAGAATTCAGCTTCAGCTACATAAATAGCTAGTACAGAACAATGGTTCTTGAATATATCAGTGCTAGCAGTTACTAAGCCAGCACTGAATTATGATGCAATAAATTCAGCAAATTGTAATCTTATGAAATAATACACTTTTTTCAATACATTTAAACATAAGTAATACAAAGTTCAGAATCTAGAGCTAGGGAAAAACTCTTCAGAATTTGGCTTAGGGTAGCTTTGGGATGCTAGAGAGGGTTCTTATACAAATCTGCAACAACTTATAGCTCGGTACCAATGCCATATGAGATATTTATAGTGATAGTGGCCAAGGCCACATATATTTATCAGCTTATCAAATACTTATTAGTTCACAATAGTGGCAAGGTAATTAGAAGACCTTTCTTTTCGCCATTTATCAGCTTATAATTTTATTAGCCCTGTTTACCCTACCATAGGGTCATTTTGGGAAAGTGTTACCCGTGGCTCTGAATAGTCATAGCAGACTAACTTTATAAAGAAAATTAATAAATTTATTTTAAAGTTTTAATAGCTAGTATTACTTATAATTGGACTGTAACAATAAATATACCACTATCCAGTCAGTAACATGAGCAAGTATTATGTCAATGTCAATATGGGTAAAACATCTCTAGAGTGCATTGTGTTTGTATTATCCTAGACTTACATGTTTTAGTTTCAGGCTTAGTAGATTAAGCATGCTTAATCTTTTCACATGCATAACATGGTAAGCAAAAAACATGTAACTAACTTACATATGGGACAAGTTAAAATCCACTTACTAGTTTAATACTCAGTGTACTTGTATCCAGTAAGTTACACCTATAGCATAATTTTTTTTTGTTTCTTTTAAATAGATTAATTTGGTTAATGGTGTGATTAGTATGTGAGACATGGACATATTGGAATATCATTAAGCATATTTTGCTCAACGTGTTGGTTTTTCCTCACACAGGTTATAGGGACTTGAAGACATTCTTTAGAACATTAGTTACACCGGAAGCATCAGCATAAGCATCAAAATCCCAATCTATCAGACTCGATTGTACATATAGTTTTTCTTTTATTTAAAGTATCTAGTGTTTAGAATGGCATGTACACACTATATTAAGTAGGGATGTATATATTTACAAAGAATATAAGTAAAGGTACATAGGGGTGTATGCGTTCAATTAAGATAGTTGCATGATAGTAGGTGCACACATGTGGAAAACCAAATAGGATAAGCCTTGAGTGATATCTTCCTTGAAGGAAGAGTCTTCAGTTGTGTCTTTGAGTTGTCACAAGGGGTGACAAACTTATAGATTTTTTGTAATAGTCATGTGATGATGATTATAGCTTTTGTTAATATGGTAAGATTAATTTTAACAATTATAAGTGCTTTCTATAGGTAAATTTTTTTTGTTGTCCATCCCAATAGCCATTATGTTGCTGGAATTTAGTCTTAAACTAGACTCTAAAAAAATAGATTTCCATAGAAGGATGAAAACAACAGATAAGTATAACTAGAACTCTCCTTAGAAACCTTTTAGGGGATTATTATCATCAGGTTTAAGTATAAGCTTACTTGTAATACCTTCTCTTTTAGGTAATTAGTAGTATTAGAGGAGTAGGTGTTACAATATATCATTGTGAAATTAAGTAAAAAAATCAAGTGTTCAATTATTTAATAATGTTTTAGATTTTTGATGATATACAACATGATAGCCGATTTTAATTGTAAAATTTGACTCTGGAACAGAATACTTTGATTTAATTCCAAATTAATTTATTTTTACAATATGATTAAGATTTTAATAAATTATATGGACTAAATTTTGTTTTGGTCAAATTTAGATAAGAGTTATCAAAATAGGACTTGAGTAATTTTAATTATTCTATGCACATACTCCTCTTACGAAACTCTAGATTCAATTTTTAGGTCATTTTCTTTAAAGTAATATGATTGCTTAGAAATTATAATGAGATTAGAATTTAATACAATAGAGATATGTAATTTGATTTTGACTGAGTTAAATATTTAAATTACATGATTATTATGATTAATTCTCCACAATATAGGAAATGGAATAAAATGGTTTTATAAGTGTTATAATTCTGGTAATTGACCACAATGAATATTTTCAAGGTTTAATGCATGAGATACATTAGAAATGCATGTTAAAGGTGAATGTTTGGCATGATGACTAGTTATGGACTAAAGACAAATGTGATTGATTTTGCATTTCATGAATTTTTATTTTGGTGAAATTGGGCATGTGTGTCCAGCCTTTTCTCTATTTTATGTTTATATTTCTCTTCTCATCTAATTTACCTCACATGTAATATGAGGTTTTCTTATTAATATGATATGTAATTAGATTACATAATATTAGAATGGGATGAAGAAATGCAAAGAGAAAAATGGTGGGGAAGGCCCACCAAGAATGACAAAGAAGAAATAGTTATAATAGTTCTTTTTATTTCTTTTTGGGTTTGTAATTCATGCATAACTGCCTAGGGTATGGCCCAAATTGGTTTCCCTTGGATCAAGGGAATTAGTGCAATAAAAGTCCATGACTAAGCATATAATTAATGTGATTAAATAACATATGTATGATTTAATGTGATTAAATATGTATATGCATGCCAAACCATGCAAAATCCCTTTGCATGAGCATACCAAAGTATGCAGCCTTAATGAGACTAAATGGAAAAAATCCCTCCAACTAAATACTAAGAGTTGCAAGCTTTCTATTAGTATTATTTTAACAAGAGTTCTTCATAGTGTTGAGTTGTTAGGCAAACCCAAGCTAATGGTACCTTAAATATGTTGTGGCTATACTAAATGGTTTGTATTAGATAGTCCACTAGCTTGTTAGGAAAACCTAAGGCTAATAGTTCTGGAGGTAGATTAGGGAAATATATATGTGATATATATACAGTAAGAGTTGGTGACCTAATAATCAGTAGTTACATATAATGCAATTGGCATAGGATGCTTACCATTTTTGTTATGGTTTAGGCTTGTTAGGTAAACCCAAGGTTCGATCATAACAAGTGTTGGGTACTACCTCACTAGGAAAACCATGGGATTTTCTTGCATCAATATGAGAGTTGTCAATTTGCAAAAAAATATTAGGAGTATATATGGATTTTATATAGACCTTGTAAAATGCAATAATGAACACAATCATGCATTATTTCAATATTCACATATAGATTATTTTACTGCATTTTGAGTATAACAAACATGAATCTATGCATAATCTTGGATGCTAATAAATTAACTAGGCCTCACTTTATTAATTGCATTCGAAACCTAAGAACTGTTCTTAGGAGTGAGAAGTCAAGCTATGTCTTAGAAAAGCCATAGCCATCTATCCCTGGTGATGTTGTTAATTATAATACTTAATCAGCATATCTAAAACATTGAAGGACTTAAACCTAGCAACATGTATTATGCTAGCATCCATGTCTCTTGAATTGCAAAAGTAGTAGAAGCATATAGATGCTCATACCATTCTATTTCATTTGCATGAATTGCTTAATGACCAGAGTAGGACTGACAGATATGAGATATCTAAAGCCTTATTTTGTAGCAAAATGTTGGATAGGACTTCAACCTTTATGCACGGCTTGAAGATGAATGGGTATATTAAAAGGTTAAGTGCTTTTGGCTTTTGTGATAGATCATGATTTGATCATAGTCTTAACCTTTAATTATTGCCAAATAGTTAAACACAATTTGTGCTTAACTATTAAATGAATAAGATTCAGACAACAATCTTTGGGTTGTGAAACAAGGTCAAGATTGCTAAGGATGTTGTGAAAAAGAATTATAATGTAGTAATGGTTATGGATTCTTCTACTTCTAAGAAGAAAGGGAAGAAGAAAAAGGCAACTAAGGCCAAAGGTGCGGTAAAGAAGGGTAAGGGTAAATAGCCTATTGCGGCCAAGGAGACTGGCTTTATGGCAACATGCTCTATTACTTTAAGACCAATCATTGAAGGTGGAATTGTAAGGTTTACCTTGACTCTTGCAAGATGTAGAAGGATGGAGATGCTTCAACTTCAGGTATTAATGCAATTGAGATTAATATTAGTACTGTTATTGATAATCACACATGTGTATTGGGTATCGATTGTGGTTATCATTTGGTTTCTAATATGCAGAGACTAAGGAATAGTAGGAGGCTGGACAAGGGTGATATGGACTTATGAGTGGCAAATGTCACAAGAGTTGCTGCATTAGCTATAGGAACATATCATTTGTACTTGCTTTTAGGACTGGCGTTAGAACATAATAATTGTTATTTTGTTCCTTCCTTAAGCAAGAATATTATTCCTTTATCTTATCTTACTGAACAAAATTTTGATATTTCCATTAAAAAAAGCAAGGGTTGCTTAGTTTATAAGATAATATTTATATTGTTTATGATCTAATGTTAATGGAATTTATATTCTTGATAATCAAAAGGAACTTTATAGTATTAATACCAAGAGACAAAGGTGGATAACCTAAAACCATCTTTCTTGTGGATTTGACAATTAGGCCATATAAATTAGAAGCACATGTCTAAGTTACACAAGTTTGGTGACATAAGTTCATTTGGTTATGAATAATTTTAAACATGTGAGTCTTATTTATTAGGCAAAATGACAAAGGCACCTTTCAATGGAAAGGGTGGGCGTGCTAGTGGTCTTTTGGACCTTATACATATAGATGTATATGGACCTATGACAATACATGCAAGAGGTGGGTTTCTATACTTCATTACCTTTATTTATTATTATTCAAGATATGGGTATATGTACTTAATGATGTACAAATTTGATGTGTTTGAAAAGTTCAAAGAATTCATAAATGAAGTTGAGAAATAGGTTGATAGAAGTATTATAACACTCTGATTAGATCAAGTTAGAGCATACTTAAGTCATAAATTTTAGAGTTATCTAAGGGATAAGGGTACATTACCTCAATAGACTCCTTTATATACATCATAGCATAATAGTGTGTCTAAAAGGAGAAATCAAACCCTATTGAACATGGTTTGGTCTATAATGAGTCTTGTAGACTTACTTGGGTCATTCTAGGACTATGTATCAGAAACTACTATTTATCTTCTAAATAGAGTTCTAAGGAAATTGATTGATGTTACCCTATATGAGATATGGTGTAATAAGAAACCAATTCTTTCATATTTAATAATGTGGGGATGCCAAGCCTATGGGAAAAGAATTATGTCAGATAAGCTTAATGCTAAATCTTACAAGTGCTTATTTGTAGGATGTCTAAAGGAGTCTACTAGATATTATTTCTACAATGAATTGGAAGAAAAGGTGTTTGTTTCAAAGTATGCTATCTTGCTAGAGAAAGAATTTCTCTTAAAGGAAGACAATGGGAGTTGAATTAAACTTCATGAAGTTCAAGATCCATGAATAAAAGCAGATCAACTAATTGATCTCAAGCTAATTACACATTGTGATGATGTAATAGTTGAACCTATGGAAACAAAAATTGTTAGACATTCTACTAGGGTGTTGGTTTCCATAGACTCATGCACAACAAAAATAAAACATCCATGGAACCCTAAAAGTGGTTGGAAAATTTAAAAATTGAAAATAAAAAATTTTATATTAGATGAAATCATATAATAAGAATCTACCATAAATTCTATATGTGATTCTAACATGCAGCTTTTCTTTTCTTTTGCTCTTCTCACTGGGTTATCACAAACGACAATGATCCTCAATTGGGAACACCTCCAAGGTAATCCACACAAAAATTTCTTAGAAGAGAGCAACTTGAAAATCCAAATCTTAGTAAGATTTAAGATTTTCAAGTGGATGAAGGAAGAAGAAGAAATTTACGTGTTTTCAATTATTCTATGCGTCAATTTCTGCTATAAAAAATGTGCCTATGGTGGTTACTACAATAAGGCTTATTTATATAATAAATAAACCCTATTTACATTAGATTTTAACTCTTAAAATCTGACCTAAGTTGGACTAGAATGGACTTATCAATTGTGCCCTTTTCTATCCTATGCGCATAAGCCTTTAATGGGCTTATGTGTAATCTGCTTTGGCCCCACTTTCATTAATATTGTGTGGCACTCCTAGGCCCAATTTAGATTAATAATTACTCTAATTTAAGGCCTTTTAAAAACACTTAAAATTTTGACTCAACAAGGCCCAAGTCTTAAAACCCTAATTTTCCAAAAACTTTGATTTTTTAGACTTTTCATTTGTAAGTAGGCCTTAAGCCCATTTGCTCATTTCTTATTCTTAATTCATCTTCTAATGATATCTCATATCATTAAAACATTCAAT
>CANXYI012291387.1:0-23014 GCA_948208565.1 Hura crepitans | reverse complement strand
AGTATCTATATTAGTTCTACTTCATAGCTCATGTCTAGCTGTATTTCAACATCTATTATTGGAACTATGTGGGAGGGATCTAATATGTATCACTTTAGCATTGAGACATGAAACACATCATGAATTTGTAACAATTCAGATGGCAAGGCTAGCCTATATGCTAAAGGTCCTACTTTTTTGTGATTTCATACGATCTAATGAATCTAGGGCTTAACTTCCCCTTTTTCCCAAATATGAGGACCTTTTTCCATGGAGACACCTTTAAGAATACTTTCTCATCAGCAACATACTTAATATCCCTCCTCTTTATATTAGTATAGGATTTTTGCCTATTAGCTATAGCTTTAAACTTTTTTTTGATAACCTTAACTTTTTCCTCTGTATCTCTAATTAGATTAACTGTTAATATCTTATTCTCCCCAATCTCACTTTAGCATAAGGAGTTCTACACTTTCTGCTATATAGTGCTTCATATAGGGCCATTCTTAAACTAGTATAATAGCTATTATTGTAGGCAAATTTAGTTAAAGACAAGTATTGATCCTAACTGCATTTAAATTCAATTTACATAACATATCCTCAAGCACTTGTATCACCCTTTCTAATTATCCATTTGTCTAAGGGTGAAAGGTTGTACTATAGGTCAATTTAGTGCCTAAGGCCTCATGCAACTTCTTCTAAAACCTGAAAGTGAATTGAGGATCTCTATTGGAAATGATTGCCATAGGTACACCATAAAGTCTAACAATCTCATCAATGTATAGTTAGGCAACTTTTCAAGTGAGTAATCTATTCTGATAGGGATGAAGTGAGCTGCCTTGATCACTCTATCAACAATCACTCACACAACATCACATTTACCTTTAGTCATAGGCAATCCCATTACAAAGTCCATTGTCACCTTTTCCCATTTCTATTTTGGTATTGCTATAGGATGTAACAATCTATAAGGAACCTAATGCTTGACCTTTACCTACTGGCATGTTAGACATCTAGCAACATACTTTGCCATATCTCTCTTTATACCCGACTACCAATATTGAGGCTTTAGCTCCAAATACAACTTAGTACTACTAGGGTGTATAGACTAAAGAGTTTTATGTGCCTTATTTAGTATGTGTAACCTTAAGTCATTTGTGCTAGGTGTACTCAACTTGCCTTGATAATATAAACATCCATCTTCACTCAAGTCAAATCCTAGTGCCTTTCCCTCTTGGACTTTACTTACTAGCCATACCACTGACTCATCTCTACCCTGTGCTTCTTTTACCTATTGTCTAAAATCTGGTTTAATCTATAACTTAGCCAACACAGCATTCTCTTTGGTGTACTACAATTTAGCATTCATGGATCTCAAAGTCACCATAAATTTCCTACTCAAATCATCTGTTACCACATTTGCTTTTCCTAGGTGGTAATCTATTAAGTAGTCATAATCCTTAATCAACTTTAACCATCTTCTCTACCCCAAGTTCAATTCTTTCTAAGTTAGAAGGTATTTCAGACTCTTGTGGTTTATGTAAATGTAACATTTCTCACCATACAAGTAGTGCCTCCAAATTTTCAAAGCAAATATAATAGTAGCTAGCTCTAAGTCATAAATAGGATAATTTTTCTCATGTGGTTTTAACTATTTTAAAGCATAGGCTACTACCTTTCCTTTTTGCTTCATCACATAACCCAAGCCATTAAGTGAGGCATCACGATATGCTACAAAGTCCTTACCTTATTTGGGATGAATTTGGATAGGAGCTTCTGTCAACATATTTTTTAGCTTCTTAAAAGTTAGACTAATATTTATCATCCCACTCAAATTTCACATTCTTTCTAATCAATTTGGTCAATGGAGTTGTAATCAGGGAAAATCCCTTCACAAACCTTCTGTAGTACCCAACTAATCCTAGGAAACTCTGTATCTCTATCACATTCCTTAGAAGTTCCCACTCTAACATTGCCTTGACCTTGTTGGGGTCTACTTTAATGCCTTCTACTGACACTATGTCTCCCAAAAAAGCTACTTCAGTTAGCCAAAATTCACACTTACGTATCTTGGCACACAATTATTTCTCCCTCAAAGTCTGCAACACAACCTTAAGATGTTGTTTATTTTCCTCCCTTAGAGTTTACAACATAACCTTGAGATGTCTACAATACTAGAATATCATTAATGAATACTACCATAAACTGATCTGTGTAAGGTTGAAATATTCTTTTCATTAAGTCCATAAAGGCTATCGAGGCATTTGTGAGACCAAATGTCATCACCAAGAACTCATAGTGCCTATATCTAGTTCTGAATGAAATTTTAAGAATATCAGCTTCATTGACTCTCAGCTGATGGTATCCAAATCTCAAGTCGATCTTAGAAAATACACCCACATCTCTCAACTAATTAAAGAGGTCATTTATTCTAGGCAAAGGATATTTGTTTTTTATTATCACCTTGTTCAATTGTTTGTAATCAATACACAGTCAAAGTGAACCATCATTTTTCTTCACAAACAATATAGGTGCTCCCCAAGGTAAAACACTGGGTCTAATAAAACCCTTATCTAATGATTTTTACAATTGTACCTTTAATTCTTTTAATTCAATAGGTGTTATTCGGTAAAGAGTAATAGAAATAAGAGTTATACTAAGATAGACCTCAATTTCAAAATCAAGCTCTTGCTATGGACGTAAACCTGGTAACTCATTAGGAAATACTTCAGAAAGCTTATATACTATTGGAATCTATTTAAGTATTAGGGTGGAAGTATTAGTATTAATGACATGTGCTAAGTAAGCTTTGCACATTTTTCAGATGAGTTTTCTTGCAGTAATAGCTAAGATAAGGTTATTCACACAGTTTCTCTCACCCACAACTGTCACTGTCTATCCCTCTATAGTCTAAAGGGCTAACCTCTTATTTTTATAATTAAGTATAGCTTGATGCTCTGATAAGTAGTCCATTAAAAGAATCACATCAAACTCATGAAAAAGGTAATTCAATCAAATCCACAGGAAATAGACATTCTTGGATCACTAAAGAACACTATCTATATACCTTGTTCACATTCACACTCTGCTTGATAAGATTATTAACTTGTATATCTATGTTCACATTCTTAGATTTCAGTCTTTTATCATGTTCCAATATGGTGCATACATATGAATGTGTGGATCTTAGGTCTATTAAAGCCAAAATTGGAATATTAAATAAATAAAAAGTACCGGTTATGATGTCTAATGCTGTTACCCCTTTTGTTGCTCTAACAACATACTATTCAGCTAGGGCATGGGCTTCTAATTTGGTCCCCTAGCTGGGACTAGGTTAATCCCCTTTACTCTACCTTTAACCTCTATTCTAAGGTGCAATTATGGATGCTTGAGTATGAGCACCCTCAGGTTATCTCTAAGGACATCTCTTTGATAGTGGTCTTTAGCACCACAAGTAAAGCACTCTTCCCTTTTATCTAACCTACACAACCCCCTGTATCTCTTATGATAAGTATTACAGGTCAAGGGTCCATTTCTATTACTTGGTGGACAAAGAGTACTAGCAGCTCTTACAGGTAGTTAAGGTTTAATGATGGAAGCTTGCTTAGATCTCTGAGACTGTGTCTATCTTTGTGCCTAATGCATAGACTAGGACTGCACTAGATTGCCTTGTAGTAAATTGTCTCTTTCTTTGGAAAAAGTCTCTCTTTTTATGTACCATCTCCTTCATGTCATAAGCAGATGCCACCAATACAGTAAAGTATATTACCCTCAGGTTTGCTATCTATATCCTCAACTCTGTATTTAACCCTTTCAAAAATCTTTTACACTTTTCCTCTTTATTAGGAATAAACTCCTCTGCATATATGATCAACTGAGTAAAATCTTACTCATATTCAGCCACTACGTCTTGCCTATTTTATATCTAGGAACTCCTACCTCCTCTTATCCTTATAGGACTCAAAGATATACCTTTTCCTAAACACTGTCAAGAAAAACTCTCATGTGAGATCTGTCACTATCTTCCTTTTTTTAATAGTGTCCCACTAATGGTATGCTTCTTTTTGTAGGAGGGAAGTTGTACACTTCAAACTTTTTTCTTCTAAACACTCTAATTGTTCCAAAATCCTGAAGGTCTCGTGCTGCTTCATTCTCTTTTGTACCTAGAAAATCTATAGCTCTCATTTTTTTAATTCTCTCTAATGGGGTTTTTTTTGTATAGGATCTAATGGAGGAGGTGGAGGTGGAATAACAACTGTAGAGGTATGTCTTAATAGATTAACTATTTACTATAACAAAGCTATAGATGCTTCTGCTTATGGCTATGTTTGGGGTTATAGCCTATACGCAGCATCACTAGGCTCAGAAGTAGTTGCATTATTTACCCTTTATATTATAGTCAAAACATAACAGGTTACTTCCTCTACTATTTCCTTTGGTGGTCTATTAGCTATCTTGAATTACTATAGAAATCATAAAACTTATCAGCCTCTGTGCAGTGTAGCATAACAGCATAACCAAGCCTAGACTCTGGCACTCATGTAAACTATAGAAGAACTTTAAACCTAGGCTTTAATACTACCAAATGTGACACTCCCTATTGGATTCCTGAAGAAACTTGACAAGCGATGCACTTCCCATAAGGTCACTTATCCTAGAATTTCCTTAGAGATAAACTCCTTAACACTTATAGACTGTTCTAAAACTTTATTAGTTATTTCTATGATTCCCAATCTAATCCTTAAGCATGTTCATATATAGTTTAACAGACTTAGAAAAACTATCTATAGACACTTTACAAGTTACAAAAAATTTGGCAGCATAATGGCTACCCAGGTGACATACTAAAATAAAATTTTCACCTGATAAAAAAGCACTTTTATAGATAAATAATACATTCAACCTACATCTGGACCTTTTTAGTCCCCCAGTCAACATCAGCACACATCAAATAGATATCAGAATCACACATACATAGGGCCTCAGGCCCATAATTATAAAAATCTAAAGCAACCTAAATAAACAAAACACCTATTTATATACAAAACATCTATGTTCTATTTACAGACATAATAGCTCTAAGCATGCTAACCCATACCTATAGAATTTACATATGTGGCACTACTAAAAAAATAATAACTCTGTTTACCCTTTAACACTTGTATTGCTACACTACAAGATCACTGAGGCTGGTCTGCTTATCTTTGCTACCTGTGCACCACAACATGGGTACACTGACTATAAAACTTAATGGTGAATTTAAACCATTTAAAACATGCCATATGCATTAAAACACACAAGCAAACCTAATACCATAGTCTAGATTTAGTGTGTGGGTGATATGCTAGGTGATTAATGCCATTCAAATGATATGCCATGTTCACTTCTAAATTACCAAAATGCCACTATGGTGTATTTATTAAAATTATCATCAATTATTTTAGATTTGTATTTCACTATGTTATAATTCTAGTTTTTAGGCTCGACTAGGTAGATGACACTTACAGATACTAGACTAAAAGGGAACTAAAAAGTGTGCAGTGGACCATATTTTGGACACCGATCGCTGCACCAGCCTAATACAGCTATAGGGATTAATTCACAGGAACCACCCAAAAGGTAATGTAATGAACAACTATGCATAGGGATCAGTCTGTAGACCTCCCAATGGAAACTTATCATGTCAAAATATACATCTAAGTCTACCTAATAGACTAGTGCAGTGGCCCCTCTAGGGAACTTTGCTACTGCATCGGCATAGTCTGATATACAAAGGAATAATGATAGCAATATAATGGTCTACACTGTAGAGTAGTGAAGTGGCTCAATCATGAACCTTGGTCGCTAGACTAGCACATTCTAATAAATAGACAGTCTAGCAACAGCTAATCCCTAAGTTGACCGGTTAGCTATCTAGTGGGTGTTTAACTAATGGGCCATCTGACTTCATTTTAAGTTTATTTCTTTATTGATCACCTTTTTTTATAATATTCCAAGTTGAAAAATAGAAAGTTATAATTTTTATCAGACAGTCAATTTTTGACCTGGACAGTTACAGGTCATTTTTAGCCCTACTAAATAATGATAAGTCAATTTTTTGAAATATTTTGGAGCATTTTCTTAGGCATATTAAATCTAGTCTAATCCATTATTTTAGCTTAATTATATACATGCCAAGTAATCATTTTAAATATAGGTCCCTAAATTTATTTTATGAGATAGTTATATGTCATTTTTTAACTTTACGATGGCTATTTTAGGTTCATTTTAGGCGCTTTTCAAGCCATTGTATAGTGCCACATGCACTCATTATCATACACTTTTATAGGTCTAAAGCCAAGCTCAAATATATATATCAAATTGCTATATAAACATTACAAGTTAGGCCAATTTAAAGTACTATTTTCATGCTATAACTAGTCTATTTACAAGTCAATTTGCCATGCCATTACAAGCCAATTCAAGTCCTCTTTTTATGCATTTTCTAACTAGAAAAGGTATCCTAATATTCATGCATTTCATGCCTTATTACTCATGCATATTTACTTAAGTCATGCCATTTAAACATTGCCAAATATGTTATGCCATTTGACACACATATTCTAATTATGCCATACCTCATTTTCATGCCATTTAGCCTTGCATAGCTCTTGGCCAATAGCCCTAAATTGCCATAGTCATGCTTTTAATGACATTCAAGCACACATATGCACATTTTAACACCACATAAGCATGCTTACACACACAGAATGCCATTGCCATGAAAGTAGGCTATTGTACCCCTTGATCGTGCCTTAGCCACACTTAGTGTACACACACATAATCCTTATTCACTAATTTCTTCACCTACACCTAACATGCCATCACTAACAAGTCATATTCCATACAATATGCTAAGAACACATGCCGTACACTTAACCTACACAACAAGGAACCTCTTAGCCTAATGAAGCCACACATCATTACTCATAATTCTCACCATAAGAACATATAATTCAGGCATAATTCTTACCTAAAACCTTAGAAGTCATGCCAAATTCACATCAAACACCACCTATATACCTCTCAGCCAAAAGAGAAAACTCACCTTCCATTCACTATTTTCATCAATTCAACATCTTAATCATGCATTCTACATATAATTAACACAACACAAGCCTAATTCACCAATTCATACACATTAGCTACATTTTCCACCATTTTCATACTAGAATTCTAAGCTTATTACATATGAACATCATCTATGCTTTAAATGCCTTAAATTCACTTACCTCACTACCAAAGGAGATGAATTATTCACTTCAAGCTTGAAAGAGACCAAAAAAAACCCCTAATTACCTTAGCTTCCATTCACGGCACGGTCCTTTCAAAAATCCATCAAAAATCAGACAAGCCTCTAAATCAAATTCTAAGCATATAGCCATTCTTAGAACCACTAAAATCCTTTAAGAAATAAATTGAAAAGGATTGAATTGCTTACACATAAAAAGTTGCCCTTTTAGCCCTTTTTGATGAACACTTGTTACAACTTGAATTTTCTTGAGCTTTAGGCATTCCTATGGATTCTAACTCTTTCACAAATCCATTTACAACATAATTAGAGGATATTTGGTGGCAATTAGCAAGAGAAAAGCTTGCAAAATGAAGCAAAAATGGTGGATGGGGAGAGTGAATGGCGTTGGGATAAATAGAGGAGAAAGAAGGAGGAGAAGTGGGGTAGTGAGGGTGAGTGGACAAGTGGACATTTAAGTGTCAACTTGAGACTTATATAGTGGGTAAGGTGGCACAGTTGGGGCCACATCCACCCAAACATCCTGAAAAAGCTCAATTTCAGTAGAAAATTAAAGGAATTTACAAAAATCACATGGACCTTCAAATTTCATCGCGTTTAGTTTAAAAATCCTCGATTAGTCCCATTTAAAGGCTCATAAGATTTAACAAGCAAATTCCATCGACGTGATAATTAACCAATAGCCTCGATTTATGTGTAAAACCTTAAAATTATAAAAAATTACAAATAACCTCATAATTCAAGAATTCTTTCACTAATGGACTCAAGGGAATTTTTAACCTTGAGGGTATGGCATTTTCATGTCTGTCCGGGCACATCTCGAGTCATTCCCAGCTTAACTCCATCTGAGCCTATAACCCACTAGATTATAGCCTAAAATAATTTATTAGTTCTGCTAAATCTTTAAATTAAGCCATTCTTTTTATTTTATAGCCCCTCAAAATTTTATGACCAGTACCTCTGCCTCGAGCCTTATAAAGATGATCTGGCACATCAGGAACACTTTTTAATCACAATGATACTATTCACAGAGCCTCAACTTATGGGTGTTACATTTAACACACTCACATATCAATAACATATGCTTGCTAAAGCATAAAGCCAATTTCAGCCCATACCACACACATACATTCCATGCATTCCATCATCATCTCAATCATTTAATTCCACTTAATAAATCCAACAAACAATATTAATTCACATAAATGCATTAATTAAACTAGAATTCCACAATTCCATATTCAACATATACATTCATAAATGCACAACACACATACATTAAATTTCCAAAAATTACACTTACTATAAGTTTAATAGGTGATTACGAGCACACTCACTCCTTTGCCTTTCCTTTATCTATCTAATTCTTTCTTGAGTCAACTGCCAATTAGAGATTTAATTTTGTAAAAATCATATAAAATCAAGTACGCTTCAAAATTGAAATAAAAAACATAGATAAACTCTTAGGCATATATAAAACACTGGAAAAATGTTATAACTTAAAAACTTACTCGAACAAAAAATGATCACTATTCACTAAGACTCCAATCCGAGTAAATCTTTCGATTTTTCTATTATTTTCCACTTTTACAAGCCTTTAGAGGTCATGGAGGCTTAGAGGATTTATTTAGATGTGATAGATTAGTGAGGATTAAGGGATAAAAGGAAGAAAAATCACTCTTCCTTGGGGGATGAGTGTGTCAGCTAAGACAAGATATGAGGAAGAAGGAGTACTATTCAACTATCGTCCAAAATAATCAAATTTAACCTTTATATAGGTAGGCAAATTTCCTTTTAAGTTATCCTATTTTTCCTCCTTTATTTCCACACCAATTACCCTCAATTAACCTTAATTTAACTCCCTTAAAATCCTATAACTAATACCCTATAACCCTTTAAAACTTAGAGCTCAAAAAAATAAGAAAATCTAAAGAAAATGCTATTATATACTTTTCCTGATTTTAGTAAAAATAATTTTTGAACTCCAAAAATTCCAATTCTAGTGCCAATGGACTATTTGGAATATTTGAGTATTTAGTTGTACTAATCTCAAAATTTTTTGAGCAACTTTTGAATATTTTTACGATTCAGTTAAAGCTAGGTCATTATTCACGTGACACTACTGTAAAAATTAACTGTCATTTTCAACCACTCAAATGACTTTGTTTTAACTTCAAATTTCACCCAAAATTATACTATGATTAATACTTCTATTTAGTAGGATTAGTGCCCCAGCCTTGGAAAAATGCTATTCACATCTCGAGAAATACTATTCATAACACTGGGATTTTTCGAGCATTACACTTCTTCCCCTCTTAAAAGAAATTTTGTCTCAAAATTACTTAGTTTAAATAGATGTGGATATTGCTCTCTCATCTGAGCTTCTATCTCTTAGGTAGCTTCTTCCATGCCATGGTGTCTCCAGAACACTTGCACAAGTGGTAGGACCTTATTCCTTAATTCCTTCACCTCTATTGCCAGAATCCTCACTGGTTTCTCTTCATAAGACAAGTCGAGTTTGATCTCTACTTCTTTAATTGATAGCACATGCAAAGGATCTGATATATACTTTCAAAGTATAGACACATGAAATACATCATGTATCTATTAAAGCTTAAGAGGTAAAGCTAGTTTGTAGGCTATTGGCCCTACACATTTTAACACTTCGTATAGACTAATAAACTTCAGATTAATATTCCTTTCTTGCCAAACCTTAGAACCTTTTTTAAGGCAAAACTTTTAGAAACACCTTGTATCCTACTTTGTATTAAATTTCCTTCCTCTTCAAATCAACATAGGACTTCTATCTATTTGAAGCTGCTTTCAATTTGTCTTTAATGATCTTCACCTTCTCTTCAACATCCTTAATCATATCTACCCCTATTAACTTGGACTCACTTAGCTCATTCCAACATAAATGAGTTCTACACTTCTTTCCATAAAGAGCTTTATAAGGAACCATTCCCAAGCTTGCTTAAAAATTGTTGTTGTAAGCAAACTCAACTAAGGATATATAATGATCCCAACTTCCCTTGAACTCTGTAGCACAACTTTGTAGCATATCCTTGAGCACCTAACAAACACATATAACCTGAACATCACACAGATAACTTATTATCAAAATCAATTAAGTACCAAGAATTACCTGAATAACTCTTTCTAATTGAACATTAGTTTAAGGATGAAATGCTGTACTGAAAGTTAATTGAGTGCCTAAGGCAATATGGAGTTTCTTCTAAAACCTCAAAGTAAACCTCATGTCTCGATCTGATATGATTAAAGTAGGCACTCCAAGCAATCTGACTATCTCATCGATGTATAACTTTACAAGCTTCTCCAAGAGTAGTCCATCTCGACTGGTATGAAATGCACAGTCTTATTCAATTGATCCACTACAATCCAAATTGAATCACACCTACTTTTTGTCATAGGTAAGCTAACAACAAAGTCTATAGTGACCTTATCCCACTTTCATTTAGGAATCACTATAGGATTAAGCAATCCTAAGGGTACTTGATGCTCAACTTTTACTTGCTAACATGTGAGGCACTTTGTTATGTATTCTGATACATCTCTCTTCATACCTAATCACCAATAAGATAACTTTAGATCTTGACACATCTTAGTGCTACCAGGATGTATAGTATAAGGTGCACTATGAGCTTCTTGTAAAATCTACTTGCTCAGCTCTTCCACACCTAATACACATATCCTATTGTGGTAGTACAAAAAACCATCACTCTTGATTTCATACGCAGTAGGCTTTCCATCTTGAATGGCAATAATCACACTCATTAGCTTGTGATAATCCTTTACATCAAACTAGGCTTTATTTATAACTCTGCCAATAAAGCATCATCATTCATGAGCTATAATTTGACATTCATGGCTTTCATGGCTACCATAAACTTCCTGCTAAGAGCATCTACCACTGCATTAGCCTTTTTAGGCAATCATAATCCTTAATCAATTTTATCCATCTTTTATCTCAAATTTAGCTCCTTTTAGGTAGGAAGGTACTTCAAACTCTTATAATCTATATAAACATAACACTTTTCTCCATATAGATAGTGTCTTTAAATCTTTAAAGCAAAAACAATTGCTACAAGCTCTAGATTTTAAGTAGGGTAGCTCTTCTCATGTGGCTTTAGTTGTCTTAAAGGATAAGCAATAACCTTACCCTCTTGCATCAAAACACACCCCAACCTATTATGAGATACATCATTGTAAATAGTAAAATCCTTCTCTGTTACTAGCTATATAAGGATAAAAGCTTCTATGAACATGGCTTTTAGCTTTTCAAAGCTCTTTTGACATTGGTTATCCTAAAAATTTCACATCATTCCTTCATAACTGAGTTATAGGTGCTACAATCAAGGAGAAACCCCTTGACAAACCATCTATAATAGCTAACCAATCCAAGGAAACTTCTAATCTCTATTGTGTTCCTAGTTGACTTTCATTCCATAGCAGCTGGTATATTACTAGGATCTACTCGGATACCATCTATAGAAGCTATGTGTCCTAAGAAAGACATCTTAGTAAGTCAAAACTCACACTTACTAAGTTTGGCATAGAGCTTCTCATCTCTTAGAACCTGAAGAACTATTCTTAAATGTTGCTCATGTTCTTTCTTACCTTTTGAGTATACCAAAATATCATTTATGAAAACCACCACAAACTGATCTAAGAAAGGTTAGAAGACTTGATTTATGAGATCCATGAAGGCTCTAAAAGCATTGGTAAGCCCAAATGGAATTACTAGAAACTCATAATGGCTATAATGCATTCTAAAAGTAGTCTTACCCATATCTGCCTCTTTAAACTGCAACTGGTAATAATCAAACCTTAAATTGATCTTAGAAAACACCATAGCTCCTCTAAGCTAGTCTAGTAAATCATCTATCCTTAGTAGAGGATACTAGTTCTTAATGGTTACCTTGTTCAACTATTAGTAGTCCATATATAACTAAAGAGAATGATCCTTTTTCTTAACAAATAAAATCGGTGCTCCCTAATGTGATACACTTGGTCTTATAAAAACTTTGTTAAGCAACTCTTACAACTAGACCTTCAACTCTTTTAACTCTATAGGAGCCATTTTGTATGGTGATATAGATGCTGGGGTAGTGCCAGGTAAAACTTCTATGTTGAACTTGAGTTCCCATGTTGGTGGTAAATTGGGTAACTCTTTTGGAAAATTATCTACATACTCTAACACTACTGGTATTGCACTAACTTTTGGTTCTCTCTTGCTGACAGCATATATATATGTTAAGAAAACCTAGCAACCCTCTCTCAACATCTGTTTAGTTGTAACAACTAATATCATTTAGAGAGAAAATATGTTCTCTCACTAACCACTATAATCTCCATCCCATCATCAGCCTTGATAGATATTCACTTCTGACCATAATCTATAACTATTTGATACTTGGACAACCAATCCATGAACAAGATGAAGTCAAACTCATCAAAAGGTAGCTTAATGAGATTGACCAAAAACTGATGTCCTTGTACTATTAAGGGACATTTTTTGTAAACCTTGTTCACACTTACATGCTGGCTTATAAGGTTGCTAACCATAATCTTTATGTCAAGGTTTTTTATGCCAACCCTTAATTTTGTGCTTGTGTAGTGCATATATATGAGTGTGTAAACCCCAAATCAATCAAAGATAAACTAGGAGAAGCAAAAAAAGGAAAGGTACCTGCTATCACATCAAGTGAGTCAGTCTTTTCTCTGGCTATGATGGTGTACAACTTGGTAGGCACTCTAGTTTTAACTCAAATCTTAGCCTTTACTCCCTGAGTACCAACTGTCTTCTCACCTCAATCCCTTCTCTATCCTCTAACTAATTCAAGTGTAGATCTTTATCCACCATCGGACTATTTTAAGCAGTCCCTGATAAAATGGATTATTGCACCACACCTAAAATAGATTCTCAATCTTGATCTCCAGAACTCTCTTTTATGTCTCCTATGATAGGTTTGACACTTGGGCTACTGATTACTTTGAGCTATGGTCACTGGAGCATTAGCAACTTGAGCCTATTGCTATCTTATCTTACTTTAGGTTCCTTGTCTTTCTATCTGAGAATGACCTTACTTCTAGGTCTGATGTGGTGCCCCTGACTAAGTCCCCTTAAACTTCTTATCTATATATTGGGCTACACTAGCTAATCCTTAACCATATAATCTCTTCTTTTGGTAGAAATCTCTTTTCTCCTTCTATACTTCTTTTGCCACAAGGCAAGCTGATACCAATGCCAAGAAGTCTCAAATCTTTATAAGAGCTATATTCACCTTAATCTCTATATTCAACCCCTTCTCAAATCTCTTGCATCTATCTACTTCTATCTAAACCATGTCCTTGGCATATCTACTTAACATGGAAAAATCCTTCTCACAATCAAGTATTAACCTCTATACCTACTTAAGGTTAACTAACTCTTGTCTTTTAGCATCTCAGTACTGCTTATATATATACTTCTTTTAGAACTCCTTTAATAAGTAATCCCATATCAAGTCAGCCTTATTCTTATGTTATGTCAAAGCTTCCCACCATTTGAAAGCTTTCTTTTGCAACAAAGAAGTGGCATATATAACTTTCTCTTTTGGTGTGCACTTAAGTTGCTACATAATTCTAGTAGTTTTATCTAATCGGTACTCTACTGCACTTACATCTGCAATATGTCTACCCTTTAAATCTTTGGCTCCCATCTTTTTAATCCTCTCAAGATAAGTCTTCTAGAGAGCCTATAGTACTAGAGGTGGTTGCTGAACTAGTGGAGGCAGTGGATGTGCTACCTCTGTAGCCTATCTTAGCAAATCTAACATCTCTCTTAGGAAAACTGGTGGTACTTGTGCTGCTAAGAATGCTTGCCAAGCATCACTTTTTGAAATAGATACAGCTCTAGCAGTTCTTTGCCTAACCATTGTCAGAGCATGGCTCTCAATCTCTTCCTCACTATGAGTTGTAGTTGAAAACATCACAAGCTATAGGCAAAAGAATAGATTATAAGCTTGAACACTATATTATCATGTGATGTAGGTTTTAAACTAATGGAACTTATACATAACCTTTATACATCGAGGAACACCTAAACTAGAGCTTTGACACCACCAAATGTGACACTCTTTGCTCAATCTGATTGACATATTCGAATAAGCAATGCGTACATAAACATGTTACCGAACTAACTAATCTTATATACCATTACTCAAAAATATGAGTAAATTAAAACCTCTTTCAAAACATGCTCCATTTAACTTAAAATAATTAAAATTTTTCTAACAAGTTATATTCATTTCGGGAATCCATGTGCCAAAAATATGGTGGCATAATAGTTGTACCGATGTACTATCCTAAAATGAATAGTAACCTACATATGAAAACATCATTTCTATATTTCATTCATCTTATTCTTAACATCATTTTGGTCTTTCTGACCATCCATAACCATAACATAACTTAATCTCAGAAAATATTTGCAAATAGGCAATAAAATATAGTTTAGAGCTATATAAATAGTTACAAAACTATAATAATCCTAGATTAGGCCCAATCCCTCTTAAGTTACATACAAATGCCTTCAAATAAATTAAATAATAATAATAATAATAATAATATATATATATATATATAAATTAGAAAAATACCCAAAAATAGTTTGCTCCTAATTTGCAATAAATTTGAGGCTTTAACTCCAATTTGGTTCTTCAACCTACGTATCGCAAATAAAATGATGTGCTAAGCAAAATTTGCTTAGTGGTATAATTAAGGAAATTTAAGGTGCACATGCATCATTAAGCATATGAATATGAAATGGCAATTAAATGCATATAGCTATGTACTTATATGCTTATGTCATACTTATAACAAAAACAAGACATATAAGCATGCATCAAGTTCATAACTATCAACGTTCATCATAAAATCCATTTTCAAGCCTAATTAAAGTCAAATATCATATTAGTTATAACATTACCATATTCTTGTAATTAATAGCCCACACTTAAGAAAACACTTATCTATACTGGACAACAAGGATACCGAGCCACCAAAGCCCACATACCAGTCCTGAAAGGCATTACTGGACTTGAAAGTCATTATCAGACCAAATAGTCATAATTCGGACCCGTAGGTTATTACCAAACCTAAAGGTCATTAAAAAGACACTAAAGTGTCCTAGTAGCTACTAAACCCCTAGTTAATAAGTCAACCTATCCAATCTATGTTGTTAACTAGCGTGGGCAAATCACCATATTTTAATTTCTCGTTTAATCAATTTAAATAGCTTAATTAAATTTAACAAAGTGGTTAGGCCAACAAATGGCTAACTAGGAAGCTATATCCTTCATTCTCATATTAATACTGCTTAAGCTTAAAACAATTTACATAACAACTAAAATTCATCATTCAAATGATATCAATATTACTCATGCCCATATACAACCTTTATGACATATCATAAATAGACATGATTTCCATAAAAAAAGGACACATTATGCCTTAATCAAAATTTAGGCATATAATGTTCCAAATGCCTCAAAATATATATGAAACCAACATATTAAACATATAGGACCAATAACATGCCTATAAAAAAGTCATAGGCCATTCGGCCATACCATATAAATATGCACAAAAATACTTATCTAACATTTTCACATACACCAACTCATCAACTCATATGCCCACATGATAACATTTATACATACATACTACACATATACCATAATACATCATAAAACATACATTTCTTGCTCATTTACCATTCGGTCAACTCTTATCATAATACCTTTATATGCCTTTAACCACATTCAACATATATATACATAATAATCAATTCACATACACATTTCTTATTTAGGCCATTTGGCTATACCAACCTCAAGCCACTACCATGCATTTCAACTCACTTAAAACATCATACACATAGCAATTTATTCACCAAAAATAATACAAGACATTAATGCTTATTTATGGCACCTTTAATGCACTCACATATCAATAACATACGCATGCCAAAGCATAAGGCCAATTTTGGCCTATACCACAAACACACATTCCATGCATTCCATCATCTTCTCAATCATTTAATTTAACTCAATATATCCAACTAACAATATTAATTCACATAAATGGATTAATTAAATTAGAATTCCATAATTTTGTATTCAACACATACACTCATAAATGTATAACATATACATATTAAATTTCTAAAAATTACACTTGCTATGAGTTCAATAGGTGATTACGAGCACACTCATGCCTTTGCTTTTCCTTTATCCTTTTAATTCTCATTCGGGTCAACTGTTAATTACAAATTCAATTTTGTAAAAATCATATAAAATCAAATACACTTCAAAAATTAAAATAAATAAATAGATAAACTCTTGGCCACCTATAAAACATGAAAAAAATATTGGAACTTAAAAAAACTTACCCTAATAAAAAATTATCACTATTCATTGAGACTTTAATTCGAGCAAGTCTTCAATTTTTTTTTATGATTTTCCACTTTTATAAGCTTCTAAGGGTCATGGAGACTTAGAGGATTTACTTAGATGTGAGAGATTAGTGAGGATTAAGGGATGGAAGGAAGAAAAATCACTATTCCATGAGAGAGGAGTGTGTCGGCTAAGAGGGGAGTAGAGGAAGAAAGAGTACTATTTAACTATTGACCAAAATGATCAATTTTAACCTTTATATAGTGTAGGCAAATTTCCTCTTAAGTCCTCTTATTTTTCCTCTTTTATTTCCACCCTAATTCCCCTTAATCAACCTTAATTTAATTCCCATAAAATCCTATAATTAATGCCCTATACCTTTTAAAAACTGTAGCTTGAAAAATAAGAAAAATCAAATAAAATACCATTATATACTTTTCTCAATTTTAGTAAAAATACTTCCTAAACTCTAAAAATTCCAATTCCAGTGCCAAATGGACTATTTGAAATATTTGAGTGTCAAGTTGTACTAATATCAAAATTTTCTAAGCAACTTTTGAATATTTTTACAGTTCAGTTAAAACTAGGTCACTATTCATGTGACACTATTGTAAAAATTAACTGTCATTTTTAGCTACCTTAATAACTTCATTTTGACTTCAAATTTCATCCAAATTTATGTTATGATTAATACTACCATTCAGTAGGATTAGTGCTCCTAGCCTTAGGAAAATACTATTCACATCTCGAGAAGAACTATTCACAACACTGGGATTTTTTGGGTGTTACACTTACCAACATATGAATGACCTTAAACTATTATGTTCTTACTCCTTTCTTCCTATAAAATCAACTTTTTCTATATACTTTTTGAATAGGTAATAATTTATCTTCTTGTAATATTTAATTTGCTGTAAAAATTTTGAGGTAAAATGGTGGGTTAACAAAGGAATTTTTAAGGGAAAATGAAGGGAGATTTAGCTATGGGAGGGCGAAAATAGGGCTGGATATGGATGGAACCAAGTGATTATTTTACATTAAAAGCTTATATATATACTTATACACCAATGGCTAGGATTAACGCATTACACATGTAAGGTTTAGACTAATTCCATATGTCTTCATTTTCTTTTTCTTTTTATTTATTTCATTTAATTTTAGATGGACAAGATCTTATTTGTCACTATTTGATCCAATGGCTATAATTTCTCTCTATATACAAATCATGTCATGCTTATCTCATAAATTGTCATTTTCCTCTATTTAATTCCCCAATTTATTTTTAATGGCTACCATGTTCAAAAAATTCCAACTCTATGATTTTTGTATTCCTTAGAATTTATAGGCATCAAGATGTTAGGGTTTTGGATTTTTTGGGCTCATTTTTTAGAATTTTTAGCTCTACCCTAAATGGTTACTATTCACCTTAACCCCTTATATTACATCAAATGCTTCTTAAATTACACCATAATTCATCTTTTACTTTATACTACCTTATAGTATATTTAACTTAAACTAGGCCCAGGATACATTATTCACGATCGGTGTCATTATTCATCTAGATCATCTCCCGAACCTCATCCTTTTCACCTCTTTATACACTGTATATGTCATATTCCTATTGGCCATCTCTGTACACTTGTTCCACTCATCTTTGGGCTTCCAAATACACATATCCAATTATACCCTTGGCTTTCTCACGTATTTCCCATTTTACCCTTTGATTGTTTTTGCTCTGTTGTTCACACCAGCCGACTCTACTCAATTCATATGCCCATTTCATTTCCCACTTTTTTTTAAAATTTCCATTCTATCCATAACGCTCGAAAAATCATTATTTTGTGAAAAGTATTCTCAAGCCTAATACAATGACGTTTAGGATACTGAAGGGTCACATAGAAGCCAAAAGGGGTGTTGGTCAACCAAATTTTAACCAACTAGAAAATGATGAAAAAGAGTGAATTAAAAATTTTAGCAAAATTGATAAATTATTTCGGGTTGAGAACTAGTGAATAGTGACTTCAGTTGAGGTTGTGCTGAGATAGCCCTAGGAAACGCTCAGACGGACCTAAAAATATCATACTCTGAAGCTCAAAAATTCCAATGAGTCTATTAGAGAAGGGATTTTAATATTCTGAGGTCATTTGATAATTATTTAGAATTTTTAAATTTTGTGAGTGAATAGTAACCTTAGCTCCCAAAGGGATTTTGACTTGAAATTTCGTGGGACCCTTAATGGGCATTATTAAGAATTATTGGCACTAGAATTATAATTTTTAGAGGTTTAGAGAAATTATTTGGAATTTTCAAAATTTAAAAGGAAATAGAATTAATTTGGGTCATCTAATTGATAAGTGGCATGATCGAGGCCACACATTTTGCTAATACATCTAAGTGTACATATGTGCATGCGTATGGGATGAAAAGTGAATCATCTCCTCCTTTGAACCAAGAAAAGCTAATGCCACCTTTCATGGCTTCCCCCCCATTTTTGCATCATTTTCTCTCTTCATACACTATAAGAACTCAAGAAATTATAAGGATTTTACCTCTAGGATCCCCAGAGCATTCTCAAAGTGACAAAACTAAAAAAGGTGGCCCACAATTGAAGTTATAAGGATAGAGTGAATAGTAACTTATTAATGGGTAAGTGATCTTTTCTAAGGTTTATTATTTTTCTTAGAGAGTATTTAAAGTGTAAATGTCATATGTGAAGAAAGATTTTAGTTTAAAGTTCTGTGCAATATTGTAGGAATTTTCAAATGATGAAACCTAATATGCCATTTTGAGAAATTATGGAAAATGGTGGAGGAAAATGGAATTAATGATTTTGGAATGGTTTCAACATGATTGGGAGCCCACTGTAAGTGAATTTAGCTGAAACATGCTTTGTATTTTAGAGAAATGTAGCATTGAAGGTATTTGTGTGTGCATGAAAGTTGTAATAGTATATGTGTGTATGGTAATTTGGAAGTTTTATGCATGCTAGGATGGGTAATTAGAGTATATAAGATGATGTAGATGTGTTTTGGATGTGAAAAGTATGTGGAAGTATGTAATGTATGTATGAGCAAATGTATGTCATGGCATGTGCATGGGTGAATTGCATGAATACATGGGATATTAAGAGGGTAATGTGAGATATGATATGGAAGTGACATGAAATATAGGGATATGTGTATGGCTATGGGTTAAAATGTGATAAGGTAGTATATAGGGATAATGGAATATGGGATTGAAATGTAAAGATATGGTGTAAAATAAGTATAGCATAAGTTTAAGAATTTAATTGATATGTGTTGTTTAAGAATTTATGTTAGAAATGATGTTTAGGTATGATAATGTAAAAGTAATGTTTGATGGTGTTGAATGCCTTAAGGTATAATAGTATGAGGTAAGGAAAGAAAGGAAAATGACCAAATGAATAGTAAATGAAATTATCAAATGAATAGTAACATTTACGTAAAAAGGCCTATAACTATCTAAGAAAATAAAAGTGACTCGTAACTGCCTCATAAAAATAAATTAGATGAAATGGGCTGATAATTATGTCCTCCCGACATGGAAATAATCTAAATAGATGACTGGTAAAGGAGAAAAATTATAAGTTAATTAAAGTTAAAAATAAAGCTAGAAAATAGCCAAAGTGCTAAAGAGTAAAATCACATGACAAAGGAAAAATTATAGGTAATGCATAATTTATAGATAGACAAAATTGAATGAATAAACGGATGATAATTTTGGAGAAATTTAGATATGAAAGTGAAAGTATATCTGATAAGACATCAAATATATTCATATGATATAATTATTACAAGGTGTATCATGATAATACACTGAGCTTAACATTGAGCATTACAAGTAATAAAGTATGATTAAGATCCTAAGAGTAAAAAGGTAAAACACTGGATATGGAAGAAAATAAATTATCATCTTATAGTAAAAGAAAGAGATAGCATGGATTAAGAGAATAACATATTCTGAAACAAATGACAATAAAGCAAAGCATGTACACTTTCACACGAAAAGGGAACTAGAATGACACTGAATGAGTAGTTTAAATTAAAAACTAATAGATTAATAAGATAAGGGTAATAGTTCTATTATGGGCATTCAAATAATAAAATTAATAAGCAATAGTTATACAGATAGATAAAATGGATATTGGCTACAAGGCGAGTATACACTGGATAGGTTGAGTGGTCAACTAGGGATTAGCAGGTATTAGAGGGTGAGTCTGAATAGATTTTAGCTTATGTATAGTGGGTGTAGCCGCTCAGAACTTATGTGAGTCTACACATTCTGGGTATTGGGAGGTTTACAGACTGATCATTACTACCCACTTAATGATTATGGATATTGGGAGGTCCCATAGGGCTGATCCCTGCTATCCACCTAATGTGTTGAGTATGCTAAGATGTATTGGGATATTGGGAGGTCCCATGGGACTGACCCCTGCTATCCCCTTTGCAGATATTAAGAGGTCCTTGGACTAATCCTTACTATCTACCACTCTAGTATTAGGAGGTTCTGAGGAACTGATCCCTACTATCATATAAAGAGCATGTATAGACGCTGAGGTCCAAAATGTGAGCCATTGTACTAAATGATATTTGTCTGACTCTCAGACTACATAGGTGCAGCTATCGAGGCTTAAAATGGGGGCTATTGCATAACATGATTCTTGATATCTAGTGGATGAGAGTTTTCCCCTAAGTTTTGAAGGTTATAACTAAAATAACTAAGGAACTTAAACAAAGTTAATAACATTAATGAAAGAACTAGGGTCTTAAGCATATTGATTGGAACAACCTAAGAGTAAAATCAATATGAATGAAAGGTAAGCTATAAGAAGATACCCAGTAAACCTAGGGATAATTTTGGAATAAATCCTGAAGGATATAAATAGCTCATGTAAGATAAGATATATGGTAGAAGCATATAGAGATAGGTAGGTTATAAAAGGCTGAGACTATTATACATAACCCTTGAATGAACCATATCATTGAAATAAGACATTAAATATAGTAAGAGTGACAATGGTAAGGATGATAATAGTGAGACTAACTCAGTAATGATGAAATAAGATATCAAATCATCTAAGCCAGCTACTAATGGGTTGCAAACCAATAGTTGGTGAAAGCATACACATAAAGTCTCAAGTATGAAATGGAACTAGAAATAGAATGAATGATATAAACTTGAGTTAATAGTTGATAAATTTATATTAAGGTAAATAAGGAATTGTAAGCATTTCTAAAATAGACTCTTAATGGGTGCCACTATAACTAGCCATAGAGTTGTGCTTTAGAGTAACATAGGAAGTAAAGATTAATAATGCTAGTGTAAGTCTAGAAGTAGTAGCATAGACATTCATTTTTCTATGGAATTAAGGAACTTTGGTTCCAAAGACATTTTATTAGTTAAAACATTTTATTCTTATTCAAATAAAACCATTTTGGTTATGAGAACATTGGTTCTAAAAAAATCATTTTATTTAAGTTGTTCTTATTTAACTAAAATCTCATTTTTTACATAAAGCTTTATTCTTTTTATTTAAATAAATTTTGACCGAAAGGACTTTTGTCATTAAAATATGTTGACTAAAACATTTATTAATTAAAACACCTTATTTTTGTCGAATTAAAATGATTTTGGACATTTAGGGCTTTGGTCCTCAAATATTTATTTTTATGTAATTAGGTCCTAATTTTTTATAGAACATTTTATTATGACTTTAATTTTTTTTAATTGGACTAAAAATCACTATAATCTCCCTATTACAACATGCATAAAAATATACAAGGAAATATTTAGAATGTTTACAACTAAAAATCCTACTACAAATGATCTAAAAAGCTAAAAAAAATTAATTATAGACCATATACAAGAAGCCTAAAAAATGGATATAGTGGAACAGAACTAAGTCTATGTGAACTATAAGAACTCCTAAACCAAGTCTGCATGGACTTTATGAGGATCTAGTAGAAGTCGACACAGATGTCTTCCTCTATAGAAGCCAACATGTGTTCAAACTCAAGAACAAAAAGGTTAGAATAATTACACAGGATTTATGAGGACTTTATTACATGTAACAACTTTAGAAAACACAACATAACATAAAGAAATAAAAATCCACATAGACCAAAATCTTAGTTGAAGGAGGTCCATGCAAACTTAAACTTGATCACAAAATGTTAAAAAGAAACTATGACAAAATTTTCAAATATAGGTCCATACGGATCATGTAAGGCAAAAAAACTTATTACAAAAGTAGGTTCACACA